>JAFFST010054902.1:30779-46660 GCA_022414735.1 Noturus placidus | reverse complement strand
CATCTGTTACTGTTTAAATTGGATTATACTGGTTTAATTAGATTAGATGAGTTTAGTTATTGTTTTGTTTCTTGGTTACTAATAATAATTTAAGAGTTTAAAGAGCTGAAGGAAAAGATTCCAGAAGACATGCAGTTGTAATTGCACCCAAAGTTGGTTCTACCAAGCATACCGGGATCCTGCAGAACAAAATAAGTCATGCGAGCACGAGATTTTACAGGAGATTTAAGAACAGCATGTCATAAACATGTGATAAGTATAAACATATTATGACTCAATTTCCTTCATTTTCTGAACCAGCTGGATCAGGATAATGATGATGTGTGCTACATTTGTAACTCTGCGGGAAATCTGGTGTGCTGTGATGAGTGTCCACGAGCTTTTCACCATCACTGCCACTTACCAACTCTACAGGAGGACACTCTTGGGTGAGAAAAAAAAGAAAGTAGAGAGAAATCGAGACGAAGAAAGCGAAAGGTTGACTAAAAAATATGTTTTCTAATGGCCACTATGTAGTGAATATTTAGAGTGAATCTGTAATAGGCATTTGAGAGTCATCAACATACCTTGTTCAGCATACAGTCCAGCAGCACATTTTGAGCAGTTTTAGATACTTTTTACCTTTGTTAAACTGTTAAATTAATATCATTATGCAGGGTTGCCAGGTTTCAGCTAACTACAGCTAACTACAGCTCAAAAACCAGACGTGAAACTAACCCAAAAATTGAGACATTGAGATATGGAATCTTGTAGAAATTTTGAGTTAATAAATATTTTTTTTTATTATTTCCTATTAAAGAAGACCTTGTCAGTCATAGTCTATTTTAACTAGTCTGATGTCCAGTGCTCCTCCTCCACTGAAAATATTCATACAGTGAGCATTGGGAAGTGTTATATCTACCCCAGTGGTCCACTATTAGGGCTTGTTGCAGTTCCTATTGTTGACCACTTGGTGTGATAATTTTATTGAGATAAATGGGGCCGTGAGCACGCTGCCCCATGATTGTGCAACATCTAAAAAAATTGTCAAATCAATGGAACTTGGGTCGGCTTAAATCTGTCAAATTGCCAAATGTTAAAATTTTTGGTCACCCAGTAGAGGTAATTCACTTATATATATATATATATATATATATATATATATATATATATATATATATATATATATATATATCACCGAGAGCCATCCTGTTTAAAAACTTTCAATTAATGCATCATACCAAAAAAATTATGTGAAATAGGTTAGTTGTACAAATAATATTATGACATGAATATACTGCCACAATCTTAATGCTAATGCTGCATTTGTGTGTGTCTTTGTATTTGTGTTTTGGCGTGTTTTTAGCTTGGTGGGAGTTGAATTTCCCCACAAGGATAGGAATATGTGACAGTTTTGATTGCTTTTGATCGTTTTGGGCACTTATTTATAACTAAACCTGCTACTTTTATTTTTTATGTGTAGTGTTACATTTAGACTTAGTGTAACATTATAGACATTAATTATTTTAATATTGTTTCGACATAATGTCACGTAAGGAAATTGAGGACAGATGCAAGTGTATATAAGAGTTTTATTATAGGAGAATCAGGCTGACAAATGCAAATCATGAAACAATAGAGTTGACAAAACAGGCAAATGGTCAGGCGATCAGCATACAGGATAAACTAGACTAAGACACTACTCAAATAACGAGCATGAGAACCAGATCGAAACCATGAAACATATCACTATGAATAAAAGCTTGGTACAAGACTGAACGTAATACTTCACATAGTGAAGTCATAGTGTTCAAAACGTCTCTTATGTAGTATGGAGTGAGTATGTGTGAGATTGGCATCAGGTGTGTGTGACTACAATTCCGGAGAAAGTGAACGTGTGTGTGTGTGGGAAGTGAAATCCTCTTCGGCCATGTTTGTAGTTTGTGGTGCATTCAGGGAAATGGAGTTCTTATTATATAAAAAGTAGATCCTGAATAATAGTAAGATAAATGTGTGTGTGTGTGTGTATGTGTGTGTGTGTGTGTGTGTGTGTGTGTGTGTAGGGGTAAATGGATGTGCATTTTCTGTGTGATAAAGACTAACCAGGGATTGTGGAATGAGGAATCAGGAATGAGCATGCAAGATGCTTTGTAAAGTCCTGTTTCTGGAACTATTACGGTACACACACACACACACACACACACACACAAACCAATGGATACAAAGCTGTGTCTCTGATTATGTGTCTGTTTTTTCCTTCATCAGCAGTGTGAGTATTTGCTGTTGCGTTTTTATAAGGAGGACACAGAGCGTGTCCATAGAGAGCTCCAACTAGCAAAACAAACAGAAATAATTCAGTTCCCAGTTCGCAAAGCATTTCAAAAGCTAAGCTATCAAGCTAGGTTCTAGCCAAGCTAGCAAACTAGCACAACGTGGCAAACTATTTCACTTTAAAGCTAAACCAAAAGAAACAAAACAAGACAAAATGGTCTCTAATATAAAATTGGAGACCTCCTGTGTAGATATACTAGCATATTATTACAAGGAACACGTTTATTTACATTATAACAGCGCAGTGTAATTATAAGATACCGCAGTGTAATCTCCAAGCCCATGTGGCTGAACAGAGTGAAAACTCTAGCAAATTACAGCTAATACCAAAGTTGAGCTTTATGCAAATTATTCATTAATAGCACTATTTTAAAACGTGCCCTTGTTTCAGAAATATGCGACACAATGCTTACTTTATTAATATATAATATCTGCATTATTGGAATAAGTCTTTCTTTAAAACATATGAAATAGGTCAATAATTTGTGGGAAAACCTAATATCTGTGTGTGTGTGTGTGTGTGTGTGTGTGTGTGTGTGTGTGTGTGTGTGTACACAGGATAATGCATTTGGCAAGATGGGAGAAAAACTGAGCAAGAGTTTTGTACAGGATTTTTACACCATCTTTAATATCCAGTAGTGCCTTTAAAATTCAGTAGTGTCTTTAATATCAGTACTGTCTTTAATATCAGTAGTGTCTTTAAAATTCAGTAGTGTCTTTAATATCAGTAGTGTCTTTAATATCACAGGTGTCTTTAATATCCAGTACTGTCTTTAATATCAGTAGTGTCTTTAATATCAGTACTGTCTTTAATATCAGTAGTGTCTTTAATATCAGTAGTGTCTTTAATATCCAGTACTGTCTTTAATATCAGCAGTGTCTTTAATATCCAGTAGTGTCTTTAATATCAGTAGTGTCTTTAATATCAGCAGTCTCTTTAATATCCAGTACTGTCTTTAAAATTCAGTAGTGTCTTTAAAATCCAGTACTGTCTTTAATATCAGTAGTGTCTTTAATATCAGTAGTGTCTTTAAAATTCAGTAGTGTCTTTAATATCAGTACTGTCTTTAATACCAGTAGTCTCTTTAATATCCAGAACTGTCTTTAATATCAGTAGTGTCTTTAATATTCAGTAGTGTATTTAATATCCAGTACTGTCTTTAATATCAGTAGTGTCTTTAAAATTCAATACTGTCTTTAATATCAGTAGTGTCTTTAAAATTCAGTAGTGTCTTTAATATCAGTAGTGCCTTTAATATCAGTAGTGTCTTTAATATCCAGTACTGTCTTTAATATCAGTAGTGTGTTTAAAATTCAGTAGTGTCTTTAATATCCAGTACTGTCTTTAATATCAGTAGTGTCTTTAATATCACTAGTGTCTTTTATAACCAGTTATTAGGTTTAGGGGGCAATCACTTTTTCACACAGGACCATGATGGTTTGGATTTTTTTTCACCTTTAATAATAAACACCTTCATTTACAAATTGCATTTTGTGTTTACTTGTGTTGTCCTTGACTATTGTTTAAATTGGTTTGATGTTCCGAAACACTTAAGTGTGACAAACATGCAAAGGAACAGGAAATGAGGAAGGGGGCAAACACTTTTTCACACCACTGTAGATAGATAGATAGATAGATAGATAGATAGATAGATAGATAGATAGATAGATAGATAGATAGATAGATAGATAGATAGATAGATAGATAGATAGATAGATACTTACTTACTTACTTACTTACTTACTTACTTACTTACTTACTTACTTACTTACTTTATTGATCACCGAGGAGAAATTCAATTATATGCACACTTCGGTACACTGGTTACTGACAGAAATATAACACTCTTGATATTGTGACACAATAAGCTTTTCAGAGCAAGATAGTCAATGGAAATAAATTGCGTCACATTTTTGTAAAGAGACTAGTAATTGGGTGGTGTCATGGGTTTGAGACTCACCCGGTTCTCAGGACAGCACAGACGACAGGGACACAGCAGTGAATGTATATACAGGATTTTTTTTCTGAAAACATACACAAGAAGATACGATATACTTCCAAAAAGTGTTCAAAGATTTCCCTGTATCTAATCTGTTTAGCTACTCTTTCCTTTTTAACACACAGAACGAGAGAGTGGAAATGAAAGTTCTAGTTAAAGACAACAAACAGTGACTTGTAGAAGCAACACATACAATTAACAGTCGGAGCTTTAATATGCTCAAAGCTGCGTATGTAAATATCTTCAATCTCTCACATTACCCTCACCAGATAGTTAAGGGTTTTGCCGTGACACAGTATGTCTTTCTTCCATTGTCCGTCTGTTAGCGTTAACGCCTGCTTTACGAACTCCTCCTGTGTACGGATGCTCTTACTTTGTGACCCTGCAACACAAACAATGTCTGGAAACACACTCCCAGAGACACTGGACACTGGGACATTGGATGGCTGGATGGATGGATGGATAGATGAATGGATAGATGGATAGATAGATGAATGGATAGATAGATTTGATTAATTACGTAAATAATTTATTTTGCCAGTAGCAGTACTTTGTGAGAGAGGTAAACTAATACACATTGCTTACATTGAAATAAACCTAAACATGTGTATTCAGAAAAGCTGCATTATGGTATTGATCAGAGGCCAGGATTATAGGCTACTTGACATAAGTGATGGCGACAGTAACTGAGCGGCATTGTCACATATTAACCTGCATAACTTTTGTGTAGGGTTTTTTGTTTTTACATGCTATGCACTTCATCAGACAGCTTTATTTCACATTGTGTGGACTACTGCCTCAAAAGTGTTTGTTATTATTGCTGTTTTGAATCTAATCATTGCTCTTTCTCAGGTACTATTGGGTAGTAAGTTTATTTTTAATCACAGAAATGTACTTTTACTTCGCTTCATTAGGTGGCATTTCTCTGTTACTGTTAAATGTTAATGAATATATGTAGTTTTAATAATTAGTTTATATCACGTATAATAAAGTTGCGAGTCTCACAATATGCTGCAGTGTCTGAATGCGTCTGCCACAACCGCACACACTTTCTCTTCTGTTCTGTTCCATAGTCTGTTCTTTTGTTTTTTATGGTGTATGGGAGATTCTGTGTTGAAAATGACAGGCTGTGTGATATTGTAGCCATCACAGGACTGGTTTATCCTGCTTCATCTTGACCCCAGGCTTTATATCATATAAACAGAACAGGCAGACTTTCCTGGAGAGGTGTGACTTACACACTTAGAGTTATCCATGTAGTCTGAGATTCAGGATTTTACCTTGCTTGTAACTAGTACCGAGCTACTTGAGTAGTCTTCTGATCGGATACTTTATTAGTCTTACACAAGTCCTTGTTTACATTATTACTTTTACGGTTACTTGAGTAATTAGTTTTATAGAGTTTTACTTGTACTTGAGTAAAACAGGCCATTCTAGCAGGATAGAAATTTGATTGTGGAAGTGGAATCCTATATCAGTGCCATAGTGAAAGTCCTAACAATACTTAACAATACATAATGGTATAATGTGAGAATTGCTTGAGGGATGTGTTTTAATAAACCACGCTTGGTGTAAGAATAGAATAGTGATTAGTCATTTTAAAGTGGTGAGCAATATCCAGTCATTTCTTTGAACCTTGAGGAATGGCTGGTCCAGTTGAGCCATGCTAGATGTGTAACATAAGTGTGGTGCATAGTGAAATATGATAATGTAGGTGGTATCTGCTATGTTTTTGGCTTTGAAAACACATTTTAAACTCCTATGCAGTGTCGTGGAAATTAGACAACACTTGCAGACTCGTCCTCTGAGGTGAAAAGGTTTATTACAGAAGGATGAACACAAGATGCAGGATAGAAGAAAGCAGAATAGAATAATGACAGCGCTCTAGCCCACTTGTGCTGA
Organism: Noturus placidus; assembly: GCA_022414735.1. Classification (NCBI taxonomy): domain Eukaryota; kingdom Metazoa; phylum Chordata; class Actinopteri; order Siluriformes; family Ictaluridae; genus Noturus; species Noturus placidus. The sequence goes on along the minus strand of JAFFST010054902.1, from coordinate 40,448 downwards.
ACACGTACTATATATATGAAGCGCAGACCATGATACACTTCTGTGTATCGATAAGAAGCAGTGTGAGGCAGCTCAAACAGGCTTTGTTTGAGGGTCTTAGGAAATTTACAGATTAACCTTCAACAGAAGAACATGTTTGTGTCTCTGTAAGCAGATAAACATTCTGTACTGATCTAATTGACATGACTTTCTTAGTCATTATCCACTGATGAACATGTGCAGAACTAGAACAGAATTATTACAAAGTAAATATTAATAATTTCCCTCACTGCAGGCATCTAAAGGAATAAAATAGAACAGAATCACTTGGTTATTTGGTTTATACTGGTGATCAGCGATTGGATATTTTACAGTGGTGATAAGTGATTATTCCGTTTATTGGGGTGATGCATGATTAAAAAAAAAATGCAAAGTTAAAAAAAAAAAAAAAAAAAAATCACAGCACAGAAACAGCGTTGGTCAAAGTTACCAATGACTTGTTGAGGGCCTCTGATTCTGAGGCTACCTCACTTCTTATTCTTCTTGACCTTAGAGCCGCCTTCGATACTGTGGATCATGGTCTTTTATTTACCTGCCTTGAAAGTGTTTTTGGTGTGTCCGGGACAGTTTTAAACTGGTTTAAATCCTATTTTACTGACCGTTCCCATTTTATTTCTATGTGTGGCTTTAGGTCTGACACTTGCTTGGTGCTCACTGGTGTTCCGCAGGGCTCAGTTCTAGGCCCTCTATATTTATCTATTTCCACTTGGGCATCTGCTATGATCGCTTGGCCTCCATTATCACTTTTATGCTGACGATTCTCAAATCTACATCCACTCTAAATCTGGTGAAAACATTGATGCTTGCTATCTTTCTGACTGTGTTTCTGAGATAAAAGCTTGGATGAACAATAACTTTCTGTGCCTGAACAGCGGGAAAACTGAGGTTAAGCTTGTCGGTTCCCGTCATCAAATTTGCAAAGCAGCTCCACTATCCCTGTTTTTGATGGCTCTATTCTGGAGACCCAAAGTAAGCTGAGGAACCTTGGTGTGATTTTCGATACCAGCCTCACTTTTGATTCTTTTGTTCAGAGCATTGTGAAGGCATCCTTCTTTCATCTCAGAAACATAGACAGAATTTGCCCAATGCTAAATTTATCTGTCTCTGAAAAGCTGATCAATTCAATTGTAGTCTCGCGGCTGGATTACTGCAATGCTGTTTTAACTGGAGTTTCTAAAAACACAATTAATAAATTGCAATATGTTCAGAACTCTGCCGCCCGGATCCTGACGGGAACTAGGAAATATGACCATATCACTCCTGTTTTGAAGTCTGGCTCCCGGTCAGGTTCCATGTCAATTTCGAGATCATGTTGTTGGCATACAAGGTTTTACACGGCTTGGCTCCGCAATACTTATCTGGCTTATTAATCCCTTACACCCTAAATCACAGACTACGCTCCTCACAGTGTAATCTGTTAACTGTTCCACAAACACACTTGAATTCTATGGGTGACCGGGCTTTCTCTGTCTATGCTCCTTCAGTTTGGAACTCTCTTCCTCCTGAACTCTGGGAAGCACAGACACTTGGCGCTTTTAAAACTCAACTTAAAACACACTATTTTAAATTTGCATTTGACTGCTAGTGTCTTTTTATTATTGTTCCATCACCTTTACTATCAATTGTGTTGTTTTAGTTCTTTTCACTTGTATTGTTGTATTGTATTCTGTTTTTTGTTCATTCATGTACAACGCTTTGAGAAGCTACTTTTAAAGGCGCTTTATAAAATAATGATGATGATGATGATGATTATTATTATTATTATTATTATTAGTCATATCTGCAGTAGTCCATCAGTAACCAAACCCATTACAGTTTTATACAACTAATATACTGTTGCTTATTTTATCATTGTAATAGGTAAATATTGTAAATTAGTCTAAGTAATAATTTATTTGATTATGTTTGATTTTATTTGTTTATTTCTTGGTCTAGCTAGCTACCGGTCAATTGTTTCTTCAGTGAAACTGGGCTAGCTACTTAGCGGCTTTGCTGCTTTTTAGTGTGACGTGGAAGATGTTAACTATTTTGTCAAGCTGATTTTTGAAAACACTTTATGCTCTTATTTATGAAGAGAGAATTAAACAGGAGGCCAAACTAACAGATGTGTCATATCACAGCAAACCAGTGAATACATTTCATATCCTGCACTGTGGCCTGCTAACATGGCCACCATGGACTGCAATTCCAAAAAACACTCACCTTCATTTTAATCATGCACACCTCCATCCAATTCACAGCACAATCACAACCACATTTTAAAAGGATTTTTAATGCATTAACTCTTTGCGAAGTATTACCCGAGTTTTCTGTATACCAAGCGTTTGTTTCTCGGTTCATGTGTTCATGTGTACAATCGCCTGACCTATTGCCTGATTTTTGACCATGCTATTGTCTCGTGTTTTGGATTTGTCTGTCTGCATCTCTTTAATAAAAGTTCTTATCTTCACTTGGATCCGTCCTAACCTTGATTAGTTGTCCTATTTATGTTTCTTTTTTTCCATGCAAAGTCTTTTTGTACATCTTGACCATTGTAGGATCAAACCAGGCATCAAAGTTGATAACAAGAAAAGAAAATACATTCTATTTAAACAGCCCTTGACCACTCAAACCATAATTCAAAGACACGGTCGGGACAGGTGCCAACAACTGTGGGGTGGATGGACAAAACCACCATTAGTAAACACTAGTGGCCCTTGTCAGAGTGGCCTTTTGGCCGAATGTTGCAGTTAAACCATAACTCATCCCCCCAGAATGCCACAAGTGGGTTGAGAAGCAAGTCCTTCTCTTGGACTCACCAAAACCAGATAGCTTACCCAACAGATAAAACCCAAGGTCCTTCAGCCATAAATTTATAACTGCAGGAAGAAAGGGGGAGGAGACCCTGCACCCCACCAATCAGAATCATACCCCCAAAATTCACTGAAAACAACACAGCAATAATGATGACCCTTAGTGAAGTAAAGCCTAAGGTGCAGCAAAGAACCCACCCATCCCCCAGCCTAAGGAAGCACTCAGCTCCTACAAGGAGAAAACAAAACAAAATAAAATCACATTATGAAAGAACGTCTGGGTTATGCATGTAGACCTGACACGTTGCATTTAGCATAACAAAACGGGCACACCCCTTGTGCACGACCGGCATCTACAGCTTGTGTAAAATCATGCCTATTTATAGGTCTGCCATGATCAGGTGACGTGGCAATTAAGTGTGTCGCGTGATACAGTATATGTATGGCACCTGTGAACCGTCAAGGACTGGTTTGTGACAATAGATCTGAAAGATGCATATTTACATATAGGAATATTACCCAGTCACAGGAAGTTCCTGAGGTTTGCAATTGGAGACAATGCATACCAATATGGGGTTCTTCCCTTCGGGCTAGCTTTATCCCCTCGCACCTTCACAAAGTGCATGGATGCGGATTTGGCTCCCTTACGACCCCAGGGCATCTGTGTACTAAACTACCTGGATGACTGGTAAATTCTAGCATGATCCAGGGAACTGACGCTTCAACATCGAGATGCTGTTCTTTCCCAGATGCGGAGCTTGGGGCTCAGATTGAACCTCAAGAAAAGTATGCTTTCTCAAGTGCAGAGAACAACTTTTCAAGGGGTTATATGGGATTCTATTATGATGAGGGAGTTTCTATCCCCAACATGTGTAGGATTGATCATATCAACATTGACCAAAATAAAGCTGGGTCTGGGTATGATCGGCCATCTGAATAGTATTAGTCAATTACCTCTGTTTAATGACCAAGACTGGCGAGTTTGTGACCATGAGATCTGCATACATGGCGCCAGACTCTGAGTGACATGGAATCTGAATGAACGAGCACAAAAAAGCATACTAAAAAGTATGGAATTAACTATAATTAATTAAATGTAAAAGATCAAAAGTATTTACAAACACATGATCTACAAATAACTAGGAAAGAAATACAACACTGAGGTTTTTTTTTTTTTTTACAATTGGAGTCAGATTTAATTTTAGACAGAATCAAACAGAAGTGGAATAACAAATGTAATAATCTAAATGTATCCACATTACTTTGAAAAGACAGAAACAAGCAAGAATTCTTCCACCACATCATTGGATTCTCTCGTTGGACCAGTGAGTGGACCTCTACAAAATAAAGGCCTGTGTGTACTGATGAGGGCTGGAGCTTTCCACACAGCTTAAAGGAAATCTTACTTTCTGCAAAATAAAAAATATATATCATTTACTGAATAAAAGCATAACAGAATATTTAAAGCATGATACAACTGGAAAAAGACCAAATAGGCACATTACTTTTTGACCTTCATGAATCGACACTGCAATTTACCCTCCTTCAAAAAAAAGGGGGAAAAAAGGGATTTTTAATATTGCAAAAAGTTTATATATGTCAGTGCAGTGTGTGTTCACCCTTTTGGAGTACAACGTTTCATCCTAGTTGGCATCTTAGTATTTGTAGTGACTGTCAAAGAGTAGATTTACCTGTATAAGTTTATGCAGTGTAATGTTTTCGCAGCGGATGGAGAGTTTCCAGTTCTTGCATTTTTCCCTTCCTGAAAATTTCTCAAAGTCACCTGGTGTGAACCAGACGCCCTCAGACATAATACACTCCTTTCCTGTAGGAACAAAACTTTATTTAAATTCCAATTTAAAAACAATCTCTACTGACATATTCCTTCTGACACCACTCAACTTTATTTCTGTATGAGAATGAAGAGTATGACTATGTGGCTTTTTTCGTTAAAAACATAACAGCTTTTGTTTTTTGGCCCTTCAAGGGCTCATTATTAATGCTGTAAGTTACAGTGGATCCTCATGGTTTAGGACTTCCTTAGTAATGTTTTCTTTCAGGAAGGTAATAAATAAAGTTCAATTAGAGAAACTCTTAGTCGTAAGATAAAATAATTTTTACTATCCACCTTCCATATACATTTACATTTATTCATTTAGCAGACGCTTTTATCCAAAGCGACTTACAAATGAGACACACTCACACACCAGTGGTAGCAGAGCTGCATGCAAGGTGCTAGCTTGCCATCGGGGGCAACTTAGGGTTTAGTGTCTTGCCCAAGGACACTTCGGTATGGGATCACCCAGGCCGGGTCGAACCACCAACCCTACGATTAGCGGATTAGTGGACAACCCGCTCTACCAACTGAGCCACAGCCGCCCTATGTACACTCTAAAGAATTGATGTAAATTTTACAACCTTGGTTTGCATGTAAAGTATTGTGAAATGTACAGTAAACATCTGTAAAACATATTTATAGTAAAGTACTGTCATATATTTTAAAATAAACTATATTACAGTATATTTGTCTGATGCAGGATTAAACTGACCTGAAGGTTAAGATTTGCTCAAGGACCCAACCATTGCAGTGCTGGGATTTGAACACACAATCTTCTGATTTGTAACTCAAAGCCTTAAACACTGATCCACCAGAACCAGCTCAACTAGATTACTGTGCATTGATTCAACTGCTTCTACCACTGAATTAACTCCACCAAAAGATTGCATAGAATCAACTCAGGATTGTTGACCTAGTAGTGGTGGCACAGTTGTTAAAGCTTTGTGTTGAAGGTTGTGTGTTCAAATCCCAGCACTGCATGTGAAACTATAACAATCAGGATAATATTTAATGATGTGTAAATAAAGGTGTACCTCCAGCAAGCTTGTCTTTATACAATGTGCCTTCTTTATCTCCGCAGGTAACAGGAAGTTCTCCTTTCATGTTACTGCTGGCTTCTGCCTGAAATATCCCAGAATGCCCCAATACAGCACATAAGGTAACCAAATCAATTTCCCAGTCACTTTCATCTTAACTAAATATTAAACAGCACATTCTACTGACTTACAGAGTTTGGGGTTCATGGCCAGTTTCTTTTGGTTGGGCACAGAGGAAGGACCTCGTTCCATCTTATGTGTCTCTTCACCACTTTTCTTTGTTGTACCTTTCTTTTGCGCTTGCTTCCTTTCCTTGCTCTTGAATTTCATATTACTTCTTAGTTCCTCTGCCTTGGGAAGCTTCTTAGGAATTTTATAGGAACCTAAAACATGAGACTCTGTCATTTAAGATTATAATTAGAATGAAGAAATAAAGCACTCACGTAACTACAACAGAGCTCAATTAAACAGCACATTTCTACTGACTTACAGAGAGAGGGCTTCCTGGCTGGTTTCTTTCGGTTGAGCACAGAGGAAGGGCCTGGTTCCTTCTCATGTGTCTCTTTACCACTTTTCTTACTCTTTGTTGCACTCTTCTTTTGCACTTTCCTTTTTTTCTTTCTCACAACTTCCGTATTACTGCTTGGTGTCTCTGCATCGGGAAGATTTATAGCAATCTGAATGTTACCTAAAACAAGAGACTCTGTCATTTAAGTTCATATTCAGAATGAAGAAATAAATCACTCATGTAACTACAATAGTGTTCAATTAAACAGCACATTTCTACTGACTTACAGAGTGGGGGCTTCATGGCTGGTTTCTTTTGGTTGGGCACAGAGGAAGGGCCTGGTTCCTCCTCATCTGTCTCTTCAACAAGTTTCTTTCTCTTTGTTGCACCCTTCTTTTGCTCTTGCTTCTTTTCCTTTCTCTTAACTTCTGTATTACTGCTTGGTGTCTCTGGATTGGGAAGCTTTTTAGAACCTAAAAACAGGAGACTGTCATTTAAGTTTGTATTCAGAATGAAGAAAAAAAAACACTCAGGTAACTACAACTGAGATAATGATTCATATCCAATCATCCAACATTTGTTGAGTGAAAGAAAAGTGGAAATACATCTCTGAAAACATAACAAAAACACATTGGCACAGAACAGCGAAGAAATGGAATGACTGACCATCAAGAAGCCTTTTCTTGAGCCTGCAGAGTTTGGAATATTTCTTCAGCATGTGATTCTCAAACATACACCACCAAAACTTTTTCACATGCTGTCCTTGTTTATTCTCCACCAAGTCCAAAATCTCATACACACCTTCTTGCTTTCTCTGCTTATTTTTCATCTTTTTTACCTTCTGTGAGAGAGAGAGCGAGAGAGAGAGAGAGAGAGAGAGAGAGAGAGAGAAAGAGAGAGAGAGAACACACTCAGAACCCCATTTATCACTGGTGTGCATGTGTGTAAGTGGTGTGAACAGCAGGCTTTGAACACACCAAATAAAGTACAATCAGATGCTGAATTTAGTTTTATTAATCCTAAAGATTTTCATTCCACAACACACAGTTTTTGATGTGCAGGATTATAGTTTTAACATTGAACACAACCACAGGACTTAATAGGCCTACTCCCTCCACTTTACTGATCATCATAGCAGTACTTCCTTTAGGAAAATGATTCTTTTGTTTTCACATTTCCTGGTGGCACTAAGAAAAAGTCCTGGCTGCTGTTGTCATATCACAGCCAACCAGTAACTCTGTTTCCCAGGAGGCACCGCTAACTACAAACATGCCTGCTGAGGACTACACTTCCCACACACACAGTCAGGTAAGACACAAAAAAAAACAGCCACCTGTAATCCGTGCTCTCAGATTCATAATCAGTAATCTGTGTGAAGTTGGCCCCCACTCAACGCAAAACTTTGGCAAAATAGTTTCAATCATTTGTGCTGCTTTGGTTCTGTAAATAATAATAAAAAAAATTATAGGTCATTCTGAGGTCACTGAGCCCCTTAAAACTTAAAAACACTTAATACTGACAAGCCACTATCTGTCTTCAAACCAAGACTTGAGTGCAAACACCATCAAGCCTGACTTCCAGAAAAGCAGAGATTACTTCTCCTTCTTACTCCAAGCAGGAGTAGGAAAACGAGGGTGTGTGGCCTACAACAAAAATACTTGAATTTGTGATAGTAAATTTAAACAATGCATTCAGTCTTTTGTGTAGAACACAGCATGTGGGCATATTTAGTTTTTTTCTGACATTCCTGTCACTCCACTTCTCAGGTCATCATACATCTCCCAGACACATGGAGACCTCCTGCATTAGGCCACATAATGTCCAAGAGCATCCTAGATTAAGCCTCCTCTGAAAGCAATGACTGCCCTTAAAGTAAATCTCTCTCATTGGAGCATCAGTTTGGAGGGAAATGCACAGTCCAGCAATCTTTTGGTCTGGGGGAAAGAGACTCTGGGTCAAAATCAGTGTCATCACTACTGCCACTTGTTTCATAAATAAATAAAACCTAAAGCAGTCCAGATGTTGTCTGTTCAATGTAACAAAAATATATAGAGCCTTTGCATTAATTTTGTATTCTATCCAATCACTAAGCTCTGTCCATATGCTCTGATTAGGAGTATCTATGTTGCCATTTTGGACTATGGCCTCTTTTAATGTACAGAGGACTGTGAAAATGGAATCACTGTCCACTTTTGGTTTCTTGGGCATCTGGCATAAGCAGAACATAATTACCCACTGAAATAATCCTGTCTCACGAAATGTCATATACTCTATAAACTTGTTTTCATGTATTACTGTATTTGCCAGAATACAAGGAAAATATAATATAGTAATAATATACTGTTCAAAAAAAAAAATAAAGGGAACACTGTGTTCCCTTTATTTTTTTGAGCAGTGTATATATCATCACTGACTTTTCCTATACTAACTTAACACTAATTTCCACACAAGCATCTTGAACAGAAGTGTCACTTACACCTAGTGGTGGCAGTGAAATGTAGCAGATGATTCTCTTTGTAAATAAATGAAAAGTTTAATCATGAGAGACCAGTGAATAAAGTAAAGCGAATTGTTTATCGAACAAATGATGATAAGATTTGTCTTGACAAGTCTTCGGCAATTCGACTCTAAAAGTGCGCTTACACCGAGGAGATTTGCGCCTATAAGTCAATGTCTAATATTTTAAAAACAGAAGCAACACAAACTAAACTTTTATGGGCACAAACCAGCACAAACAGAGCACAAACGATTGAAAATATTTAGGGTCAATTTGGAGCATGTGGGGGGCTGAGTGACCTCAGAATGTCCTATAAATATTCTTTTAATATCTCCAAAACTGAAGCAGCACAAATGACAAATGTTATGGCACAAACCAGCACAAACAGAGCACAAACATTTGAGACTGCGGTCATTTTGCATTGGGTGGGGGGCCAACTTCACACAGTGCTCTCAGATTTATAAACCACATGCACCACGTTAAAGTTGGGTTTATATTGGACATTCTTCTCTCTTCTCTCTTTATAAGAGCTTCTCTCTTTTATTTCTCAAGAAATAAACACGCAAAAAATGGCATCATGTGTATTGTCTTAATAATGTGTATTGACTGGACATAGAACTAATACAACTGAATATATTTTAAAAAATTCTCCTGTTAAAGCCCACAGAAGCCAATCTTTGGGAAACACAGGTCATCAGCACTTTATAGTAATGGAGACCGTAAGGGTCTGTCTAAAAAGTGCATGACCAGGGCAACTTATAAGATTCTAGTAAGTTTATAGTCATCTACTTCACAGTACAGTGGTGTGAAAAAGTGTTTGCCCCCTTCCTCATTTCCTGTTCCTTTGCATGTTTGTCACACTTAAGTGTTTCGGAACATCAAACCAATTTAAACAATAGTCAAGGACAACACAAGTAAACACAAAATGCAATTTGTAAATGAAGGTGTTTATTATTAAA
>JAFFST010054902.1:1484-12715 GCA_022414735.1 Noturus placidus | reverse complement strand
GATCTTTGTCCTTGACTATTGTTTAAATTGGTTTGATGTTCCGAAACACTTAAGTGTGACAAACATGCAAAGGAACAGGAAATGAGGAAGGGGGCAAACACTTTTTCACACCACTGTAAGCACCCTGGAGTGTAGCACCTGCCTGTGAAAATGACTTAATCAGACTGGAATCTTACTGATTTCAAAGTTGCATTGCAACAGAAAAGAAACCTCACACATATTTTCAAAGATTAGATTAGGAATTAAATGCAAAATGTTATTTTTGTATTGAAATCAATACTTGATCCATCTATTCTTTCAAATTGTATTCGAAGTGCTGAAAAGTCAAGCACATTTAAACCTCCATTACCAACCGAATTAGTTAAGGTACCTTTTTTAATGTAATGGGATTTTTATCTACTTCTTTAATAAAAGTAATAAGTAATAAGTTTTTGATAAAAGAGTTCTACCATTCATTGACAAGTCTCTCATTAACCATAAATTAAATCTGTTTGTAGCTTTGTCAACAACAGGTTGAAAATGAAGCTGGCCCCTTTCCTATTCCTCTTTACATATTTTGATTCCTAAACAGGTAACGACATTCTTTACAGGGAAGCCAGTAATATCAAGAAGCACCACACTGCTAATTTGTTTGCACAACCTAATTAATTTAAGTAACATTACAGAGATAGTGGAAAGCCTTACAACCTACTGTAACCCCATGATCTCTTTTTGTTATGATAACCTTGTGAAGAACTTTTGGCCTCAACATTACTGAGCTAGCGAAGTTCTGTTAGCTACTGACTGTCTTACCCAGCATTAACATACTCCCAATACATGAAAGAACACAGCTCAAACCCATCCACCTAATGCTAATTACAACAGCTTGCCTTGTCCAAAACACTTGCTAAATGTAGTTAACTTTAATCCATTCTCTATATTACATCATGCTGAATAGCTGTAATGCTACATTGTCATTAAATTTGAAAAAGAGAATGGGAATGTGTAACATTACCGTGAGCTGTGGATGGATGGATGAATGGTAAACCTGGGGTGCAGAATCCAGTTTACCATCTGTAGAACACTTTTAATAAAACATAAAATCATCCCCCACACTTTTTTCATTTGATTTGTGGATCTTTTATTTCTATATGTGTACGTGTCTTTATGTGACCTGACGTTGGCAAATGACATGCAGGAGCACAACTGAAAATTTGCTGAGGGGTATGCAAGATCAATGTTGGTGAACAGATTAATGCAGAAAAACTAATTAATGCAGAAAACCAATTAATTCAAAATGGTTTAAACACTTTTTCCTGCTACAGTATATTCTACCCCCTGCTGCTAATCCCAACAGAAAACATTCTACATTTTTACATTAAAATCCTTCATTTAGTATATTTTTTAAGCATTTTGTCTTATGAGGATGCTATGAAGAGTTGCTAAAAACCTCCAAAAATATAATTTTAAAGGTGTTTAAAACCACTGTATAAGACATGGTAGATCAGGATTTTAAGATAATTTAATGCTAAACAAAAGTTAAATAAAATGTTTTGCCTTCATTATTTTTAAACACATACACTTTTTATTTTTATTTTTTATAATGTTTTAGGAAAAAAGATTTTTATTTGTTGGAACAAAAATCCATGACATGGACTTGGAGAGGTATGTAGTGAAACCTCTAAATCTTTGCACCCCTTTTGCATTTGTGGCTGTTGGCATTGTCTGAATGGCCCTCACATTTTTGAGATCTGCTCTAATGCCCTCTGCTGGCAGCACATGCCCATGGAAGCATACCTCCTTGAGCTTGATTTGCAGCTTATTGAGACTCAGTCTCAGCTTCTCTGGGGTGGTCCATGAGACCACTGAGTTTGGCATCATAGTCCCAGCTGGTCTCCTCTTTTGAAATTCCACAGCCACTGATCAATATATCATCTGTAATTGGCTCAACACCACTTAGTAGAGTCGGTATCTCATGTTGCTTCCTCTGATACACTCCTGGAGGACTGTGCTTCCAAATGACCACTTGAGCCAGTGCCTCCTACATCATAGCGTCCAGAATGTTATAAGAAGGCTGCATTTCCTATCAAGTTTGCACTACAAAATGCATTACGAGCATTCACAAATGTGAATTTGTGAGCTTTGGAAAGCTTATAGAGTACATTGTCTATGGTAGGCATGATGCACTGGGACTTTTTAAGCACTATATTTATTGACTTAAGACCATGTATTTCTGATTGAGCCTTAATCATTGCTTTGAGGTTACTAGGACATTCCAGGGAATAGCTCACTGGCAAGCTTATGCTGGTTGCCAGATTATTTGCAGTTTTCTGTGTTAGCACTGAGCACATAGTTCTGAAGTAGACGGGACTTGACTTGCTCAAGTCCACCTTGGTGCATGAGTCAGGAACCTGTATGTACACTGCCCTCCAGTCTGCTCTGTGGGTGAGTTCTCTTTCTCTCAAAAGAGAGCTCATCAGCAAATCCCAGAACCTAATCTAACCTCTCTAATGACCTCACTTGCTAGTTTGCTGAATCAGTACCACTAAAGAAAATCTGAATTTAATTACATAACAAATGCCTGAATAGAGTAAAAGCTTCTGCCACCATGTTTGGTGAAATCACAATCTTTTGGTGAAAACATGTTTTTTATGATCTCAGCCAAAGCTGTTTTTATAATGAATTGGCATCAGAAACACACATGTACTGCCTTCTTTTGCAATGCTTACTGCCACCACTAGATGTTGGCAATCACTTAACAACAGATGTTCTTTGTTGTTTATAAGTAGTCTAAATCTTACTGTATAAGACCATAAGTATAGGTCAGAGTATATACACTGTAATTATACACCATGTAAGTACCATGAGTTTTTACCATCATCCATCATACATCTTCTGTACTGCTTATTGTTCAGGGTTCCAGGGAACCTGGAGCCTATCCAGGGAGCATTGGTCACAAGGTGGGGTACACCCTGGACAGGGTGCCAATCCATTGCAGGCCACACTCGCACACCTATTCATACACTGGATGGATATAGTTTTATTGACCATGAAGGTTTCATTATGCAATGCACATATGCAGGATTAACGTAAAAAAAGACATAAACTTATTAAAAAGCACAGCCTAATGGGCCTTCCCCACTTAACTGATCATAATAGAAATATCTGCTTCAGGAAAATGGTTCTTCTCAGAGTCCTTTCGTTATGTTCACCACAGAGCTTCTGTTCTACTGGTGTAATAACCTGCTGGAAACTCTACTCTGTGCACTTTGCTTCTCTATATCTCAATTAAAAATCTCATATGGTAGCACTAGTATTTTGTTCTCCTCAGTGTACAACATAAATGCTTTTGATTTACCTCAAAACACTGACACTGAATGCTTCTTTTATAGATTAAATAAACAAAGTAAAATATAAAATGCAAATTTAATGCATGAGTGGAGGTGAATGGGAGGGATTAAGTACAGTCACACATGCCCTTGCATTATTTGCATACTATAATCTCCCTTGCAAATGCAAGAACAATACTTTCACTTTTGAGCACTGTCTGTATCTTGGGAGCATCTTTAGCTCCCAACCATCAGTAAGCCTCTTGTGGCTTCATAGATAATAAAGTTCTAAAGTAAACTATCAATAAACACTGATCAAACATTAACGTCCACACAGAAAATAAACAAATGTATTGGTATGATTTAGCAATAAGTCAAGCCAATCAGTTTAGGAATGTTGTAAGGTTTTTGCTCTCTTGCCCAGTCGAGATCCTCAGGTACCAGGGTGTGGCCTGGGAGCTGGTTGCAATGGGAAAACTACTCAACTCCTTCTCAGCTAAAAAATCTAATGGAAACTGAAAGTTGACAGTTGAAATTCAGACACAAAAAGCTGTAATTTGTGTACAGCATCCACATCTTTGGTTTCTATAATTATAAACCAATTATGTATAATTAAAGACAACAAAGTGAAAACAAAATGAAAGGAATTGTTCTTACAATAAAATATCATAAACACTTGAATAAAGTCCTAAATATTTTTTATGATTAATAACATGCACATGTTTTGTCAGCCTTTAATAGAACAGCATTAGAATAAGTGAAATACAATATAAAACAGAATATAGCATTCATGGAATCTTATAAAATAACAGCTTAGTGGAATAGTATATAATAGATTTCTGGATAGTATTGACTGTCCACCTCTCCTTAATCTACCTCCAGGGAGCGAACATTCTTGAAGTAGGTAATAAGCTATTGCCATTTTCCCAAAAATGAGTCTCCGCTACCTCTGACGTTATACTTGATTTTTTCCAGCTTCAAAAAGAACATAAGATCTTTAAGCCAGACTGATATAGAGGGGGGTTGCGGAGAGGTCCAAGACAACAATATTCTACGCCGAGCAAGCAACGATGCAAAGGCCACAACACTAGCTTGTTTATGGTTCAGACGCTGACACTGAGATGAAACACCAAAGATGGCAATTAGAGGACAGATCTCCAAATTGATTCTAAGAATGTCGGACATAGTCCTAAAAAAAGGAGTTCCAAAAGTTCTGTAGTTTGGGACAGAGTGCAAACATATGACTCAGGTTACACGATGAGAGTTTACATTTCTCACACATGTCAGGAACATTGGGATATATTTTAGATAGTTTACTCCTAGAGAGGTGAGCTCTATGGACCACTTTATGGAATCTACAATAACAGCTCAGTGGAATAGTATAGAATAGATTTCTATTGGGTATAAGACTGGTGATTTATATGAGGCTATTCTAACACCTTTATTTTCTTCCTACTTTTGGATCATTAACTTGCTGGAAGGTCTACTCATCCTCGTGATTCTGGTGAATGGCAAAAGATTCTTCTCCCATACTCCTTTCATCTTACCTTTGATAATTTGGATTTTGCTGATAGTATGAGAAGTCAGACAGCCCCATGCCATGAAGCTTCCACTTCTGAATTTCACTGTAGGTACAGTATTTTTAGGGTCATGTGCACAGCCATTTCTACTCCAAACATGGTGTGTTATATTGTTGCCGAAAAAGCTAAGCCGCCCAAGATATCATGGACCCCAAGGGAGATCACCCACTGGTCGGCCCATTGTCGTATCCATTCTATCCAAGACCCTGTGGTCCCGCTAGCGTCCACGTCCATCGAAAGCCCACACCTGGCAAAACATTTGCTGATCCCCAAGGCATACCACGACCTTCTGGAGGTGTTCAGCAAGAAAAGAGCAAGCGGCCTACCCCCTCACCGCGAATATGATTGTAGGATCGACCTACTTCCAGGCACCACCCCACCACGAAGAAAGATCTACCATCTAACCATCACGGAACAAAAGGCCATGGAAGAATACATACAGGATGCATTGCAACAGGGGTATATAAGGCCTTCCACGTCTCCCGCCTCTGCGGGATTTATTTATTTTTTGTCAAGAAAAAAGGAGGGGGCTTACGGCCATGTATTGATTACCGGGGATCTATGTAGCGTTAAGAACCACTACTCCCTACCTCTTGTCCCCTCTTCCCTGGAACAGCTGTGCACAGCCAAAGTTTTTACCAAACTGAATTTATGGAGTGCCTACAACCTCATTCGGATCTGGATTGGTGACCAGTGGAAGACAGGGTTCAGCATGACCTTGGGGCACTACGAATATCGGGTAATGCTGTATGGGATATCAAACACGCCCTCCGTCTTTCAGAGCCTAATCAACGATGTGCTATGTCACATGCTGGGGCACTATGTGATTGCCTACATCGATGACATTTTGATTTATTCCAACTCCCAGGAGGAACATATCTCACACGTCTGTCAGGTCCTGCACTGGCTACTAGAGAAACAGTTATACATAAAAGCAGAGAAATGCGAATTTCACAAGAGCACCATTGCCTTCCTGGAATACGTCATTATCCCCCAAGGGGTCTCCATGGACCAGGAGAAGGTCAAAGCGGTGGAGGAGTGGCCCACACCCCAGAAGATCAAGGAACTGCAGCGGTTCCTGGGGTTCACCAACTTCTATCGGAGATTCATTAGAAACTTCAACACCATCTCCAAACCCCTCACAACCCCCATCAAGGGGAAACCAGGCTGTCTGACCTGGAACCCTACGGCACTAGGACAAACTCAAAACAGCCTTCACCACCGCCCCATCATACGACATCCGGACCCCTCGAGAACATTTGTGGTGGAGGTGGACGCCTCAGAGACCGGGGTAGGAGCAATTCTATCCCAGCAGTTCTGAGAGAAGCCGAGGCTCCACCCCATTGCCTTCTTTTCACATACATTCTCACCCGCCGAGCAAAACTATGATGTGGGCAACCGTAAGTTATTGGCCATTAAGATGGCACTCGAGGAGTGGCGACACTGGTTGGAGGGGACAAACCATCTCTTCGTCAACTGCACAGATCATAAAAACTTGGAGTATCTGCGGACCGCCAAGAGACTCAATTCCCGCCAAGCACGATGGACACTATTCTTCACCCGATTTAACTTCACACTATCCTACCGACCAGGCTCCAAGAATCTCACAGCGGATGCCCTCTCATGCCTCGGCCACCCCACACGAGTCAATGCCCATGAGGAATATATTATCAACCCTTTCTGCATAGTCAATGCCCTGGACTGGGAACTAGACCACAGACTAGGCAAGGTTCCCCACTCACAGGTACCACGGGGGTGTCCTCCCAACTATAAGTTTGTCCCTGAGGAGTACCGAACGGAACTTATCATCTGGGCACATACAGCACTCGGGACAGGCCATCCCGGAGCACACCGTACCCGTTACCTCCTACAGGAGAAGTACTGATGGCCCGAGATGGAGGGAGACATTTGCAAAACGATGGCCTCTTGCTCCATGTGCGCTCAGCACAAGTAAATGGTAAAATGGTAAATGGCGCATTCACAGACCAATGGTAGCAGAGCTGCCATGCAAGGCACTAACTTGCCATCGGGGGCAAGTTGGGGTTCAGTGTCTTGCCCAAGGACACTTCGGCATGTGGAGTCATGTGGGCCGGGATTCGAACAGCCAAACCCTACGATTAGTGGATTAGTGGACAACCCGCTCTACCACCTGAGCCACAGCCGCCCACAAGTACTCTCTGCAGGCAGGCTTCTGCCATTACCCATGCTTGAACGCCCCTGGTCGCACTTGTTGATTGACTTCATCACGGACCTGCCACCCTCCCAGGAGAATATGACAATCTGCGTCATTGTAGATAGATTCTCCAAGTCCGTGTGCTTTGTCCCATTACCCGCTCTCCCCTCCGCATTTAAGATGGCTGAGTATTTCACCATGTCTTTAGATACTTTGGCATCCCCGAAGAAATCGTCAGCGACTGAGGTCCCCAATTCATGTCCAGGGTCTGGACAAGCTTCATGACAAACCTTGGAGTGATCATCAAGCTCACCTCAGGTTACCATCCACAAGCCAATGGACAATTAGAGCGGGTGAATCAGGAATTTGGCCATTTTTGTGTACTTATTGCTCCAACAATCCGGATGACTAGAGTACCTACCTACCATGGGCCGAGTACGCTCAGAATTCCCTCCGTCACTCAGCCACCACACTCACTCCATTCCAGTGTGTGTTGGGGTACCAGCCCCCCTTATTCCCCTGGAACGTCTGTCCCACCAACTCACTGGCCGTGGACCAGTGGTTCCAGAGGAGCGAACGGGTATGGGCAGAGACCCACCACCGCCTGCGGTCCGCCGCCGATGCGTACAAACGTAAAGCAGATTGCCGTCGCAGTGCACCCCCTGAGTACCAACCTGGCGATCGGGTATGGCTATCCGCCCGCATATGAGGCAACTGCCCTGCGCTAAGAAGCTTGCCCCGAGGTACACGGGTCTTTTCAGGATCTCAAAACAGATTAACAAGGTAACTTACTGTCTGGACCTGCCACAGCACATCCATCTCTCCCCCTCCTTTCACGTTTCCCACCTCAAACCAGTATTTGAAGGCCCCCTCGCTATGGGCCTCTTGGGAACCCCGCTGACTCCTCTGGAGATAGACGGATAGCCGGAATACCAGATCAAGGAGATCCTCAGGTCAAGACACAGAGGAGGGGCAAGCTGGAGTATCTGGTGGATTGGGAGGGCTACGGACCAGAGGAGCAGTGCTGGGTCCCTCGGCGTGATATCTTAGACTCACAACTCATCAAGGATTTTCTTTTTTTTTTCATAACAATTTTTATTGATTCTCATACACTTTTCAGAGTACAACAAGATATATCAATACAGAATCAACATTTTTTTTTTACCCCGATAACAGTTTACATATGATCAATTTACTTATGATTCATGTACATGTGATTTAATTACATATGATTCATTTTCATAAATCCATACAGAATCAAACTTTTAACTAACTAACTATTGCTGGTTGTATAAATATTATAAAAACCCAACAACAGGCATAAGACTCAATTGCAACATAACCTATGATCTTTAATACAACGTAAAAATACTATATCGGAGTTTTTAAAAGTTTCAAAGATATAAAATATATTTAAAAAAAACTTAGATCTCTTAACAGGATTACCCATACCTATGACGTTCCAACTAGTAAATCTTTAAAGGCGTGCCTGTCCTAGCCTTGCTGGGATCAATATTACTACTAACCATCTAATCAAGTAAACTATAGGGATATAAATAGTCAATTAGAGCCGGAGTGATTTCCCCTCCCCCCAACAAACCCTTAAACAAAAAAACACCCAAAGTCTCCATAACCCAAAGGAGACAGCAGTGTATCTCTCTATACCAAAAGTTGTCCACACTGAGACAACTTCTCGGAAAGAACGTTGAACTAACTAACCCTTACCAAAACTAAAAATTTCAGTAAGAGAAATCCCCTACTGACTTCAAATCTGATAAACAGTCTGCGCACAATAACAGATATAATGTCCTTAACTTTAAAAAATAAATAAATAAAAAGAACACGCCGTTGTGCATGTGATACAGTTCATCCTGATATCAACAGTTTAACATATTCTCCTGCCTCCTCCACTGAAATAAAGTCCTTCTGGACACCGTTATATGTAATGCGAAGCCGAACTGGGTGCAGTATTCCATACCGAGCGCCCTCAACATCACGAAGTTGACGCAGAATCTCATTAAATCTCTTAGGTGTGTAATCAGGAAAATGGAAATAATCAAATTCCTCACTTTAATCTGCTGGAGCTCTCTTGCACGGCGTAATATATCAACACATTCACTGTGAAAGTGGAATCTGCACACAATAGCTCATGGTCATTCATCAGGCTTGGGCTTTGGCTGAAGGGTCCGGTGGGACCGGTCCAAAACTGGCTCCTTCTCCAGACCAAACACCTCTTTTAACAAGGCCGCTACAGCAGCAGTTGTACACGTATCAGAACCTTCTGGAACTCCCATTATTCGAACGTTATTGTGCCGTGAACTCATCTCCAAATCCTCACATTTATTCTGTAATTGAGTCACGGTCACAGTGAGAGACTCGATAGTGGACTTCATGTGTGCTATGTCATGCTCGATTTCCCCAACCGTACTTGTCAATGCTGATATGGCGGCCTTGGTAGCAACTTTATCATTAGCCTGCTGTGTTTTCACAGCATGCAGGTCAAGTTGGAGAGCAGACAGCGCTTCCTTGAGAATCTCCTGGAGCTCCATATTAAAAATATCAGCGATATTTACATTTACATTTACATTTATTCACTAAGCAGACACTTTTATCCAAAGCGACTTACAAATGAGAGATACAAGCAAAGTGATATCAAGCAGAGAACAATACAAGTAATGCTTCTATACAAGATCTATTATTTGAGTACTAGAAGAAGCAAAGTGCACAGAGTAGAGGTGTAAGTGCATTTTTTTTTATGAGTTGGTTAGGCGTTGACGGAAGAGGTGGGTCTTTAGCTGTTTCTTGAAGATGGTGAGTGAATCTGCAGTCCTGATTGAGGTTGGCAGTTCATTCCACCACTGAAGAACAGTTAGTGTGAATCCTCAATATCCTTATCAATATCCTTCCTCAATATCGATATCCTTCCTCAATGAAGCCAACAGCTCAAGCTTGAGTGCGGCGAGATCAAAGTCACGGCTCGGCAACGCGGATTCAGGGGGAGAGGAGGACTCGCTCACGGCACGTGCACTCGGCCTCAGTCGTGTTTGAATGCCACTTCGGGTTTTCGTATTCTTTCCAGACATTTTAACGTGACAAAAAATTCACATTATAAGCAAAGATAAGGAGTGAAATAAGTTAAAGTATATTATATGACCTAAAAGCGCAAATTAATTAAAAATTTTCCTCATCAAGGATTTTCACAGAACTCATCCTGCCCTCCCAGGCCCACGACCACGGGGCAGACCGCGAAGGACCTCGGCTCCTGGAGTGAGCCCTTTGGGGGGGCCTCTGTCACAGCACAGCCCGCCTCGAACTCCAGCTCCCATGATCCCACACGCACCTCCCGTCCATGTATGCGCTCCCCACCGAACACCACTTCTCAGGATCCCACACCTATATTTACATTTACATTTATTCATTTAGCAGACGCTTTTATCCAAAGCAACTTACAAATGAGAGATACAAGCAGACACCTACATACATGCGCTCTCCATCTCCGGAGTTCTAATGGCACACACCTGTCACTAATCAGACATACCCTCTCCACGTCAGTATAAATTCAAGACAGCCAACGTCACTCGATGCAAAGTATACATCCTGTTGACTTGTTCTCAGCATTACCAAGCAATCTTTGATAGTTTAGCTCATCCGGTATCTCTGACCTAAAAGTGTTTGCCCGATCGCCTTACCTCCAGTTCTGACCTCGACTACATTTTCCGCCTCGCGTTTCCTAAAGTATTTACCCGTTCACCTGACCCCTCTCCCGATTCACGACCACACCCACACGTCTCAAGTACCCATGCTAGTCTGCGCCTACCCGCGCCTGCTTCCTCGCGCTTCCCCAAACGTGACATGGCCGAATTGTCTGGTCTATGCTCTGTGTGCACAAGGCAAGATGTCAGAGAGAATAAATGCTCTGGTTGAAATAGGATCCCCAACTCCGTTGTGTTCTTTAATGGCCGTCTGCTGCTGCTGTTGGCCTAAACTAGCACAAGTGAAGACAAAAGTGTAAAGTCTACACTCTTCTGAAATAACAAATTTGCTCAGTTTGCCTTTAGTTATACAGTGCCTTGCGAAAGTATTCGGCCCCCTTGAACTGTTCGACCTTTTGCCACGTTTCAGGCCTCAAACATAAAGATATAAAACTGTAATTTTTTGTGAAGAATCAAC
>JAFFST010054900.1:41000-55871 GCA_022414735.1 Noturus placidus | reverse complement strand
ATATATATATATATATATATATTCTTTATGCTTCTAACACTGCTACACTTTGACTATAGGGTCTTTCCTTATAAAGCTTTTGCACCACTTTCTACAAACTTGGACATGTGTTTGGTCTGTTAAAGCATTTGTTTGAAGCTGTGCTATGCCATTAGAGTGTAGGTAAGAGATTATTAGGATTTTCCACAGGATTGGCTGGATGTTTAATAATAATAATAAAAAATGGGTTCTTGGCTATAAAAGTACAGAATATCATAAACAGCACTGAGCTGTATGGACGATATGGAATAGCTGACAGGTGATTGGCAGGTTGTCATTATTTATACTTATTTTTAAAAAATAGGCAAAATACTTCAATTTTATCAGAAAGCTACTTTGATGAACACCTAATTCTAGGGAATGAGTTGACTAATTAGTGGTTCGTTGCCTGCATGTCATTGAATTACTCAAAATACCCTTCATAGAGGGATAACTGCCTCTCATTCCACTGATGCCTCAGTATGGCTTCTTTTTTTAATTCTGCAAAATCCCCACCTACTATTTAGGTAACTTATTAGGTACAAAGATGTGCCGTGACATTCAAGAAATTGGCATATGTCTAACAGCGATGTCAGGAATATAGACAGGTACTTTAAATAGCTTGCAAGGTCAGAAATCACATCTGGGATGCTGTAGAGACGATATCTATCACTTGCTCAACACTGCAGGTTTATTCAAAGTGACAAGAGTGATGAAAATTTTCCTCATATCTCAGGGTGGAGAAATGCAACCATTTGTCCTGTCCGATGTCCTCGACTCCACTTCTTCAGCTCAACCATCTGGCTGCCAGCGATAAAACAGGACTTTGATCTAAAGGCTGGAGCATTAAAAAGAGTTGTGAGTGTGGGAGGCTCTCTAAGAATGGCCTGCCAATCCATTTGAATTTGTTGCCATGCTTATATAATAGAGATATATTGTATATTTTTAAGCATGGTGTTTCCTACTTCTTTATGAGTCACAATAAGGAGAACAGTTTCAGTTATACATATTGGATTAGGCATACTGCTATTAATACCATAACTATAACCATAACTAATGTTTGATTTGCTGTATATACTGTTCATAAAGTATGACATAATTTTTTGGTTCCTTGATTATTTCTTATGCTTTATTTTTTGTGTTTTGTTTTTTGTGTTTTGTTTTTTTTTCCAGTTTTTATGCTTTCTATTCATGTTTAACAAAGTTTTATTTTATAATATTTTCTTGATTTACACAACATATCTTCCAAATAAAGATAACATGTCTAATTTCACTAACCAGGTTGGACTCATATATTGTTCAGTCATATTTTTCTAGCTTGGCATTTCCTACCCTGGGGGCATATTTAAGAGCTCCTACTGTGGCACACAGTTTATTAGCTTCTCTCAGCTCCAATTCAATACTCCATCCATCACATTGGTTTTTAAGGATGTAATAAACAATTTTCATAAAAAGAAAGCAGATGAAGGCTGGCCTGAATTTTTAAGGTAACTGACACATGTAATCTACATAAGCAGGAAGATTAATCGGAATAAAATAAAAATAGGAAGGAAATATTATTTGAATTATGACACAATGAAGATTTCCTGGAACTTTTTTGTAAAAGAAAATAATGTGAATCCTGTGTTTTGCTGATTACAGTGCTTGCAACAGAACGAAGTTTGTTGTACTACACAAAATATAGGAAAATCTCAAATTAAATTATCATCTATAATGTTAATTTGTAGTTAAACTAGACCTATATAAACATTTATTAGTCAGACACTGTACATGTTGTACATGTTTAACTCTCAAGAATTGTGATGGCAAACACTACATACCACACAGTATGATCCCCATGGCATTCATGTGTCACAATTCCCCCTGTTGGCCAGCTGTGGCACTGCACCTTGGATGAATCTGGCGCCCTCTGCTGGCCGAGTGCTGGCAGGGACTTTGTGTGTCTTTACCCCAGTGTGGCGGTGGACTCCATTTCCCATCGGGCACTGCAGGTCACATGGATTCACTCTGGGACATATGGACTCCAGCACCTGTTTCTTATTTTAGTTAATGAGCACTGAGGGAGTATATATAGAGCCAGTTAAGCATGTCATGGTGGTCTTTCGTTGTGTGTGAGTGTATTTAGACTCCTGTCACAGTGTTTAGGTAATCAGCCTGAGAAGTAGGCTTTGTTCCTTGTTTATGTGCCTGAGAAGCAGGTTTTGTTTTCATGTTTATTAGCTGAAGTATTTTTGTTCCTAGTCCTTTTTTCAGAGTATCGTGTTGGTATTTGCTTTATTTGTGTTATCTGAGAACTCATCCAATAAATCAACGTAAAGCCAGTCTGCGGCTGTTTCCGCTTCCTTCAACCCAGCGTGACACATGAGCATAATGAATTTTTTTAATGAAATTATATTAAACAGAAGGAAAGGAAAGTGTACACATTATTTGTACACATGTGAACAGCACTTGATTTTCTGCTTTTTGTAATAAGACAGATAATCTAACTAATTTGCCTACAAGTGTGCTAACTAATGTTAGTTAGCTTTGATTTGATCCAATTCTGTTTTATTGTATAGCACTTTTAACATGAGACATTGTCACAAAGCATGCTTACAGAAATCTAGATGTATAAGTAAATCCATAATGGACAAACCAGAGGCAACGGTGGCAAGGAAAAACTCTGAGACGACATGAGGAAAAAACTTTGGCAGGAACCTGACTCAAAAGGGAACCTTCTTCAAGAAATGTCTGGTTTGCACATGTAACCCTGTTCTCTGAGAAGGAAACAAGACATTGCATGAACTTAACATTGTGGGAATGCCTCCGTGCATGACCGGTATCTGAAGCCAATTTACTGGCATGACATAGTCACATGACAATAAAATTGCACCTTTAAACCATGTCATCAGCTTCTCTTTGTCTGAAGCGAAGAAGCAATTACAAGCATACCACAGTATGACAAAGCTACGGAACACCTTGTACTCTTCTCAAGAAACAGCGTTACATGTGTAACCTAGACATTCCCTTTCAAAGGGAACTCAAGGTTGTGTGAGCTTAACACTGTGGGAATGAGTCAGACATATTTATTAGTCCCTGAGGCCCAAGTCCAAGTCACATCTCAAGACTTTGAGGTGGAGTTTAAGTCAAGTCTCAAATCTCTGAGATCTCAAGTCTTTGTTCTATTTTTTAGCAATAGCTCTTTCAGTGAGTTATTGTAATTAATAGTGTATGAGGCTAAATCATTTTGGAAATATTAAAATTACAGAACAACAGACATTCTATAGAATGCTTTGTTCATTTATTCAAAATTGTCTAATAAAGCATTACGCATTTTATTTAAAGCATGAATTAAATTGTATACAAAATCAAAAAATAATTACTTTCTGAACTCAATTTGTAAGTCATTTTTATTGGAAATTCAGTTTGAAGCAATCTTACAGCATGACTAGCTTGATTACTCTCCCTTCAAAGTGCCCTTCAGAGGGTGATGTATACCATTTGGAACGCAGATGTCACCACGAGATAAAAAGTGCTGTGTATTTTGAGTTATTTGAGTTGCCGTAGTTTACTGTGGGTCTGATGGGAAAGGATTGGTAAGGTAGTCTTCGAGTGAGGGTTGGCGGTAACAAAACCCCTGGGTATGGCTGCAATTTAACTCGGTAAACATGGATATGGTAGCTAATACTTAGGGGGCATGAAAAGGACATTTGTGTAAAATATGTGTAAAATATTGAATGTGTAAAATATTGTATGTCAAAAATCTTTCCTAATAATAAAAAAAAACTTGCTAGTGAAGCTGGTTATTGAAATTTGAGCTAAATAGCTAATTAACTTTAACCATTTCTCACAGTACATTGGTGTTTAATACCTCCAGCCGAATGGAAATCAAATTAGAACATGCTAGAAAACCAGAATGGCATTGATACAGAGATAAAATGGACAGCACAACTAAAGCTTTTCATAGTTAAACACCGTATACAACTGCCACAATAAAATTCAAACATTTAAACCTAGTTAAAATAAATATTGAAATACTGTGTGAGTGTGTGTGTGATTGTGCCCTGCGATGGACTGGGATAGGCTCCAGGTTCCCCCGTGACCCTGAAAAGGAGTAAGCGGTTGAAGATGGATGGATGGATGTTATATACCTGTATATCTATGTATATGTTATGTGAGGTTATATCTTCATGAAATTTCTACGATAATATTTATTGGCGCCATAGAGGTTTCCATTCTTTCTAGCAGTTCACCGGACATTCCAGATATTTTCAATCCCAAAATTATTTTCTAGCCGCAAGATTAATGAGATGAGTCAGGACACTGTTGGGTTTCTGTGTATAGAGTATCATGACTACGAAAGTAGAGTGTCTAATTTCATATGAGCCATTAACCTCTACTGTGAAGTGTGACATCACAAATAAATTCAATGGCAAACACGGGCACCACAAATTAGAAATAAATAAAAAAAATGTGGCCTATGGTAAAAAGAGTTAAGTACCATTAAGCAATACAGAGCAAACAAAAAAAGGTGAAAGTACATATTTTTGATGTTACTGATCCATTTTGTAATTTGTGATGTATGTAATGTGAGAATACAAATGTATCATCCAAATGTGTATGTAACTTGTCATAGATACAGTACCACATAGAAAATATGCTGTGTTTTTTTTCCTCTAAAATGGAAATTAAACAGCAGGTTTTATTCATCTATCCATCTTCTACCTGGAGTCTATCCCAGGGAGCATGGGGCACAAGCCAGGGTACACCCTGGACAGGGTGCCAATCCATTGCAGAGCACAATCACATATACATTCACACACCCATTCATACACTACGGATACTTTGAACATACCAATCAGCCTACCATGTATGTCTTTGGACTGGGCGAGGAAACCGGAGTACCCGGAGGAAACGCCCACAAGCAGGGGGAGAACATGCAAACTCCGCACACACAGGGCCATGGTGGGAATCGAACCCCCGACTCTGGTGGTGTGAGGCGAACGTGCTAAACAGCAGGTTTTTAGATTTTTTATTAATTTTTAAAACAAAGAAAGTAAATGTTCAATGTCTTGTATATTTAATATTCAAGATTTTGCACTATTTCTAGGTCACTATTTAAATGTAAGCAAAATCGTGATATTGACCAAGTGGATCATAAGGTTTTGCACAAACCAGTGGAGACTATGCCAGCTTGATTACACACTTTGATTAAAGCAAAAAGAAAGACATACCAAATACTAAGAAACTCTGAAATTCACGTGAATATTTCAAACATTCTACTTTTCACTCGAGTTGGTTTCAATAATGCAATTTGTAATTAAATTGTTGCATTAAATTAGAAAGACTGCAAAAAAGAAGCATTTTCAATGGTGTTCTCAAACTAAAGCTATCTAACAGGACTTTAAGTAGGAACTTTGGTAGAGAATGAAAAATGATGTATAATAGTGTATGTGCATTAAATTGGACATGACTCAAGGTTATGGGTGCTGCAGATGTAGTTGTAAACCACGCATATCTCTCACAGTGCTAAGATGTCATACAGAGAATTTAATGATGCATCACTGACAGCGATACATCCAGGAGCCTGGAGTGTGTAAAACTCGATAGCAAAGTCCTTATGGTCATGCACATTAAGGATTTGTGGATGTTTTCATCCACTTATGAGGAAAAATACCATAGATTCAGACAGCGAAAAATTATATATAATACTGCAAAGTACAACATTCAAGCCAAGTGGAATTTATTGTCTTTCCTCGATGTAACTAGTATACATTGGAAGGAAATGCTATGTCTGAAACTAGCAGTTTGTGATTTTCTGTAAGAGTACTGGATTGTGGCTCTGTAAACAAATGTGAAATAAAACAATAGCTAAGAGATTAAAGTGCAGAGATTTTACACGTAGAT
The DNA here is from genome assembly GCA_022414735.1 of Noturus placidus. NCBI lineage: Eukaryota > Metazoa > Chordata > Actinopteri > Siluriformes > Ictaluridae > Noturus > Noturus placidus. Next base: position 49,967 of record JAFFST010054900.1, on the reverse strand, counting down.
TTTATATCCGTGTTTTTGTGTTAACGTTAAAAAATATTATCATATTTTTTCAAGCAGAAAGTACTTAAAATCACAATAGGAAGTAGTTATCTGGACCCCCACCACTTATAAACCACTTAATCACCTACAGTGATCATGTCCCACAAGATGCAAATGTACTAAAGCATTTTTATAATCACACTCCTTTTCTCTCTCTTTCTTGCTCTGTTTTTCACTTCTTTTTTTTTTTTTTTTTTTTTTTACTTTATTATAATCAATCCATCCATTTTCCATATCACTTATCCTACACAGGTGGGGTCATGGGGGAAGCCTGGAGCCTATCTTAGGGATCTTGAGGCATAAGGCAGGGGACACCATGGACAATGCCAATTCATTGCACACACAATCACACAAACATTGACACAATATGGACAATTTGGTAATGTCAATCAACCTACAACGCATGTCTTTGTACTGGGGGGAGGAAACTGGAGTACCCAGAGGAAACCCCTGAAGCAGGAGGAGAATGTGCAAATTCCTCTAAAATAATATTCTCTGAAAAATGTGAAATAAAAAACTGATCACAGCTGGAAAATGCTTATAATGGCTTTCAAAGCTAAAAATGACCGATAAACTCTGCAACTGCCAATAAAAGCTAACGGTTGATAAAACGTCCATAATAGGTTATAAACATCTTGGCCTATAGTGGCTGGTAAACACCATCTAAAGCCGGGTTTACACTGTACAATTTTCGCCATGATTAGGTCATCTTAGACAATTTTTTGAGAATCCTAAAAGATTCCTATAATCCTAGGCCAAAATCTCTAATCTTTGATTGCTAATTTTACATTTTCCCCAACAGTGGATTAATGGTCATTGTGATAAAACTTTTCCTCCAATTAAATTCTGGCAGTGTCAGAAGATTTGATGCACAGTCATGTAGTGTGGCTTCTCATTCTCAATACGAGTCTTCTTGCATGCGTCCGTATTTCATGTCTTGACTGTTGTACAGTCTAACATTAATGACAACTGAGACCATACAGTGTGACATGGCTTACAGCAGGGATCATGTTCGTACAGTCTGACATCGCTCACCTTCTCCGACTCTGCCCAGCACATCCCTGCCTCCCCACAGATGATTGCCGGTTAACGCTGATGTATTTCATTCATTGCTGGTAAATGCAGATCACATCAACAAACACAGGCCATTGATAGTAGATTCCCATTGCTATACAAGGATAATGGCTCAGGAAGCTATAACCGCGGATTAATGCCCATAATCACTTATGATAAACCCTGACAACGGTCAAACACGATACATGCGATAATGGCTGATGAACACTGATTATCAAGGTTGCTGATAATTACTGACAGATGTCCAGCAATGCCGATAACTGCATTGATAACTTAATTGTCTATAACTGCAGACAAATGCCAATAAATGCTGATAATTGCTGACAAACATTGATAAATGCTGATGACTGCTAATATTTCAATAAATGCTGATAAATTCCTATAACTGCTGAATTGAATGCTGGTGAATGCCGATTATTGCTGACAATTGTCGATAAATGCTATTAACTTCCGATAAATGCTGATAATTGCTGACGAACGTTGATAAATCCTGATAATTAGCAAAATAAAAATATACTTATGATTCCCTAGCATTATGTTGATAAATTCTGATAATTGATGATATAGACGATAATGCTGACAAGTGCTGGTAATAACTGACAAAAGCTTATTCATGCTGATAAATGAGTCATTGGACATTTATTTTAGTAACATAATTCTACACGATTATGCAAAATATACATTAGCAGGTGGTCCTGGGTGTTTAGGAGCACTCATTTTCCGCCTAAGCAGTGCAAATCCCTATCGCCCCATAGTGATGCCGATCCCAGTCAAATTATTCACTATACTGCCTATCTATTTAAAAAAAAAAATAACTTGGCATGCACTCACACTATGGTCCGCACATATATTTAGCCTAAACCGAGCCGTCAGCTGGGAACACATAACCTCTAAGTCACAGATAAATTAGTTTGGAGCTGCCCAGTCCAGGCACACATAATCAGCTAGGCCATTAGATGTAACACCAACACATAGGACTAGTTAAGTGTTAAGCCATTCATCAAAGCAGGCCAAGTCCTGGCTTTCAGATCTGCATTGTTGGGGGTTGGAATGTGGGTTATTTCATTACAGCCCGTCCGCTGGTTTTGGGGGGAGTGTAACCTATTTACCCTCCATCACCATATAGAGAAGCTCACAATTTCACTTTGAGAGTTGTCATGGCTGAAATATATTCACACAGTGCACATGTATTTTTTTATTACACAATTATTTAAATAATGATGGAAATCTTTATATTCTTTAATTCATGTCTATGTATAAATACACTGACCAAAGTATACATCTTCCTGCTTTTAATAGTAATGTAAGCCTTTCTCAACTTCAGGAGCACCAACAGTCCAAGCTGCTAATATCTCATTACTTTCAGATCACACTTTGGCTCTGCTTTCGCTTCACATCTTACATAAAGCAGCTTGGATCAAGTTTGCAATCTTGGCTTAACCATGTAATCCACAGAGAAGGCGATCAAAGAATATAATCCATTTTGAGGACACAGTTCTCAAACTCAAATCCCATGTTAACGCAGTGCTGCACTGACGTAAGACTGAGGGGTGAAATACCTGAGCAAACCATCTCATCCACGGAGGACCTCATGAAATCACGTATGCACCTTCCTCCACCAGGGCGAATTGACTTTTTTTTTTTTTTTTTTTTTTTTAATTATGTGGGACATTGGGTAGTTTAACATTTTGTTTGTTTTTATTGGAATTGTCTAGTCACTTTTTTCAGCGAAGGTTTATGTGTTCTTTCCTGTTGTTACTGTGCCGCAGCGAGTTTACATAGTATCATCACAAACATTTTAATGCACAACTGTCTCTGGAATACAGTGCAAGTAACAAATAAAATGACTTTTACTTCATGGTGGAAAGGGAGATATTTGAACATTTTTGTCACTTTTTTTCCCCCTATAAACACTGTTCCTTAGGAACTGCATTGAGTTACTGACAAGTCTGTAGATTGCAGTAAATAAGTAAATAGCCAGAGCACATGAAGTGTTTTGAGGGTTGCACTTATTATGTACTTAATGTAATGCACTGGGCTAAGTTTTCACTCAGATGTACAAAACAAGCCTTTAAAAAAAAGTAGCATACACAGTGGGGACTTTTCTGGGTCGGGTTTATATATGTCGGGTTTATATATAACAAAAAAAGTTACCTTTAGACATTTTTAACATTAGCATAAAAAAAAAAACATCGGTCTCAGGTCACTATTTCATCAAGAAAATACATTATTGCTCTTATTCATATTTGTATAAGTCGTTTTAAAGCACCTTGGCACATTTGTTCTGATTTTTCTTTCTTTGTTTAGACACAAGATGTTCTTGCATCGTCTCTCAAAGCTTCTGTAAAATGTGCACAACCTTCAAAAAGTTTACATCTGAGGTGTAAGAAAACATTCTGTTGGATGTCTGCTAGATGATAAATAAGCAAGGTCAGTTTTGAGCCACAGTTTTACTTTAGTGTGGGAATTTAATAGATACTGGTGAATATTTAGGGCCTGAGCACTGATGGTGTGCGGTCCTACTGGATCTGCTCCAATTATAAAGGCCTGAGCACCGGAGGTGCAGGCTGAGAGGAGCCTGCACAGAAGGCTATTGTCTTTGGTGTGTTTATTATTATTCTTTTATTTAGCAATTTGACAATTGTTTGAGGCATTTGTGATGCTTCAAGATTAATTAAATTCAGCATATGCAACATACCTGGCGAACCTTAAAACATTATGTAGTAAATAGGCTTGGCCGTGGTTTAATATATCCATAGTGCCCCTGAATGGTAGAATGGAATTTTAGAAGGATCATAAGATTTGGTATGGTCATTACACTCCTCATGTACGACAAAGTTCACTTGGTTTTATTTGACTCCGCCCAACAGGAAGTTGGCCATGTTGGCTGAATTGTGAGGTTTTCAAACATTCCCACTGTGTTTTGAGATGCTTACAATTGCTGAAAACACATGGAACTTTACATTTCTATTTCTGTTAGGACAAATTTTCAGTTGATGTTGCAGAAGTGTTAGCATAAGTGTGCCTGCTAAGCTCCATAGCACCACTTATCTTTTGAATGCAAATTTGACAACCATGTAGTGCACGAAAGGTCAGGGAAATTTGGCATACTCATCACACTTTTCCCAAATTTTATAATTCTTTGGTCATTTCTGTTGGGTTTTGGCAAATTGACTCCATAGTGCTACCTAATATATCTGAATTTCTGTATTTATTGTGGTTGCCACAAAGTTTGTCTAATATTGACGAATTTTGGTGGAAACGTTTTGGCTTTTATAAGCTTTCCCCAACAGGAAATCTGCCATTTTGAAAGTTTAATATATGATAATTTTATTACATATCCCTCTACAGAGATACTAAGACTCACTTGTTATTTAATTATTATAAACTCCAGACATATGTGATTATAAATTGTGAAGGAATATTTTAAACGAGAATGTAATGGTGGGCAATACATTTGTTTCACACACTAAACACTAAATTAAAAGGTTTTGAAATATGGCATGAGCATGAATGTCATCATTGTACATATTTTTAACATTGGTCTGAGTGACTCTGCCCAACAGAAAGTTGGGCAATTTCAGAATTCATGCATTTTTTTCCATATTTTTCAGAAACACTTATATAATCCTCCTACTGAGTCCAGCACATTTTCTTAAAATTTAGTTGGAATAAACTTCAGATATTTGTAATTATAAATTGCCAAGGAATATTGGATATCTCAAATGAGGACATAATGGCTGCAAATTGATTTGCATGAGATGTCATGTCAGACCATGAAGTGGATATAACTTGATGTTTGGTTTGATCAGTACATGGCTACTAATGGGTCACTCCTGATTACAGTAATGTGACAATCATGAGTCATTGTTATAGCACCACCTAGACTGAAACTGTTATATTGCATTTTACAAAGAGTTTATATTGGTTTACATATGGATTCATGAAGATTTACTACAGGGTTTGTCTGATTGGCTTGAAAAATAGTTCCATAAACCTAGAAAATTAAGGTGGAAGATTAATTGTGATTAAGGTGTTGTCATTGCCATAAATTATGCCATGCTAAATAGGAAGTGTAGTCCAACGATATAGTACAATGAGGTTAGTTTGATTTACCTGAAATGTGTCTACATCAATGCATGGACAATGTGTGTGATTTTCCTGCATGGATGCTCAATATGGTATTAATTTTGCAAGGTACAGAAATCTTCATACAGAAATGGCATGGCATACACATGAAGCCAATTAGACTTAAAAAAAAAAAAAAAAAAAAAACAAAAAGGAGGTAAGATAGATTCTTAAAGTGAAAGGGAACAATGGTATAGTGTGTAAAACCACTTGTGGTGAGATATGCTTGTAAAGGTGTGGATGAGGGTAGGCACATTTTCTATAGTGTTACATGATGTTAATGCAAACTGGAACTAAACATTCTGTTGTTTTGGATGAAGACTTTTACATTAACTTGATTACTGAATAAACATTTTTTTTCATGCTCATTTGTGTAGCATGGAATATAATAATGGTGGTGTTAAGAGGAGTGTTAAAAAATGTTAAAAGGAGTGTAATGGTGGTGTCTATGTCAAAAGGAGTGTAATGCTTGCAAACACTGGTCTATGGCAGATTCATTGTACATTTATTTAACAAAAAGTAGAGAGAATAGTGAATAGTGAATATGTAATTAAAGAGGTTCATTGATTTGTAAATCAAGTTTGCTAAGGTGGTTTCCTAAGGTAATAGCAAACACAAAGCTTTGCTTGGATCTTTGTGTTTGCTATCAGGTTGATGTGTGATGAGGATTTTGTGTTTTTAGTTATAGCGCCACCTATATGAAAAACTAGGTGCACTGCACTTTCTAGTAACTTGTAGTTACAAAATTCACTCCTGGTCTAACACAGTCACTTTACTGGAGTATAGATAAAAAAAATTATTGACATTTCATTTAATGTGATATTAATGCACCAAACCTTGTTTTGTAAATGGTAAATGGCGCACTTATATAGCGCTTTTATCCAAAGCGCTTTACACAGTGCCTAAGATAAGCTATTGTGTGACCATGTGTGTGTCAACAAGTGTCTCTGTGTGCATTTCTGGGTGTGCACAATGTTTACTGTCATGTACACCAATACAAAGTCATGTGTATCAATGTGCATTCAACTTGTTTGTTAGGCAGTATTAGATACAAATTAGTCACATCAGAACAAATTACTGGCATAGCTCTGATGCCATTAATACATTTCTGTAATGCAGTCTTGCCTGCCTAAATATTTAATTCCTCTACTATATATTACTAATATAATAACAAAACCTCAGTGTTAATTCTACAATAGCCATTTAATTCAAAAGATCACCATGAAACTAAGGCACTACTTTCTTCTTCACCAGGGCTTGATGTCAGTCTTCACCATTACAATTTGTACCCACACCATTTATATCATGTATGCACCTCTACCCCATTGTGTGGTTTAACCCAATTGAACATGCATGCCAGTGTGCAGACCCTTCGTCCCCCTCTGACAGGGCGACTTCTCATTAGAATTGTTTTTGTTATTTTTTATTTATTTTTTTATTAGGGGTCATGCCCTGAAGGAGCGAAGGCACCTATTGCTTTCTTTAGTTTTATTAGGGCCTAAGCACCGCTTGTGCGAGGGGGGAAAAATGTGAAAAAAAAAAAAAAACATAACATTTTACTTTTACCACATTTTGTTATTTTACAGTCTTATTCTAAAATGGATTCAATTCATTATTTTCCTAGAAATTCTACAAATAATACCCCATAATGACAACATATAAGAAGTTTGTTTGAAATCTTTGCAAATTTATTAAAAATAAAAAATAAAAAATAGCACATCCTTTGGCACCAATTACAGCCTCAAGTTGTTTTGAGTATGATGCTACAAGCTTGGCACACCTATTTTTGGGCAGTTTATCCCATTCTATTTTGCAGGACCTCTCAAGCTCCATCAGGTTGGATGGGGAGCGTCGATGCACAGCCATTTTCAGATCTCTCCAGAGATGTTCAATCGGGTTCAAGTCTGGGCTCTGGCTGGGCCACTCAAGGACATTCACAGAGTTGTTCTGTAGCCACTCCTTTGTTATCTTGGCTGTGTGCTTAAGGTCTTTGTCCTGTTGGAAGATGAACCTTTGCCCCAAAGTCTGAGGTCCAGAGCGTTCTGGAGCAGTTTTTCATCAAGGATGTCTCTGCACATTGCTGCATTCATCTTTACCTTGATCCTGACTAGTCTCCTAGTTCCTGCCAGTGAGAAACATCCCCACGGCATGATGCTTCCACCACCATGCTTCACTGTAAGGATGGTATTGGCCAGGTGATGAGTTGTGCCTGGTTTCCTCCAGACATGACGCTTTCCATTCAGGCCAAAGAGTTCAATCTTTGTTTCATCATGGTCTGAAAGTCCTTCAGGTGATTTTTGGCAAACTCCAGGCAGGCTGTCATATGCCTTTTAGTAAGGAGTGCCTTTCGTCTGGTCAGTCTACCATACAGGCCTGATTGGTGGAGTGCTGCAGAGATGGTTGTTCTTCTGGAAGGTTCTCCTCTCTCCAAAGAGACACGCTGGAGCTCTGTCAGAGTGACCATTGGGTTTTTGGTTACCTTCCCGGCTAAGGCCCTTCTCCCCGGATCGCTCAGTTTGGCCAGGTGACCAGCTCTAGGAAGAGTCCTGCTTGTTCCAGACTTCTTCTATTTACGGATGATGGAGGCCACAAACCAAGCCATGAAGTCCAAGGAACTGTATGTAGACCTCCAAGACAGGACTGTATCAAGGCAGTAAACTGTAGGACCTTATATAGACAGGTGTGTGCCTTTCCACATCATGTCCAATCAACTGAATTTACCACAGGTCGACTCCAATCAAGCTGTAGAAATGTCTCAAGGATGATCAATGGAAACAGGATGCACCTGAGCTCAATTTTGAGTGTCATGGCAAAGGCTGTGAATACTTATGTACAAGTGCTTTTTTATTTTTTTATTTTTAATAAATTTGCAAAGATTTCAAACAAACGTCTTTCATGTTGTCATTATGGGGTATTTTTTGTAGAATTTTGAGGAAAATAATGGATTTAATCCATTTTGGAATAAGGCTGTAACATAACATAATGTGGAAAAAGTGAAGCGCTGTGAATACTTTCCGGATGCACTATATAAAGTGGGGCCAAGATTTCTTTGGTTTAAAGTAAATTTTGATCAGAGCCCACTTGTAGACTTGAGTTTCCTTTGAGAAGTTACTAAAAGCTATAATTTAAATGTTAAGCATAATTGAAGAGCTTGGAAATTAAATCACTCCACATTGCAGCATGTGGATGCACCAAAATATTTCAATAAATTGTTGCAATCTCTAAATTTGTTCGGCCTGAACTGAATTAACTAAGAGAATGAACAGAAAATGTGCGTTATGATTGGAAAATTGGTGAAATAAAAGTACCTACAAGGCATTAAGGTGGTTCTAATGCTACAATGCTCCAAACTAAACTACTTAACAAGGTGAAAGGTTTGAACTCAAGAAAATATTTTTATCATTGATTGTGATCAGATGAGATGCTGGGTTCGAATCCGGGTTTGAATGGAGTAGGACACAAAAGCTGGAGGCTCCTGCTGATTTTGATTAAAATTTTAATTAATTTGAGCTTTTTGGTCATATAATATACTTTAACTTATTTTACTCCTTATCTTTGCTTAATTAATTAAAATTTTTTGTCACATTAAAATGTGTGGAAAGAATCCGAAAACCCAAGGTGGCATTCAAACACGACTGAGGCCGAGTGCACGCGCTGTGAGCATGTCCCCCTCTCCCCCTGAATCCGCGTTGCCGAGCCGTGACTTTGATCTCGCCGCACTCAAGC
>JAFFST010054899.1:12023-22023 GCA_022414735.1 Noturus placidus | reverse complement strand
CACTTTGCTGTCACGATAAACTCCGCTCTTCTGGGAAGGCGTTCCACTAGATTTTGGAGCGTGGCTGTGGGGATTTGGGTTTCCATTCAGCATCACAAGAGCGCCAGTGAGGTCAGGCGCTGATGTTCGGGGAGGAGGTCTGGGGTGCACTCGGCGTTCCAGTTCATCCCTAAGGTGTTCAGTGGGGTTGAATTCAGGGTCCTGTGTAGGACACTCGAGTTCCTCTACACCAACCTTGGTACACCATGTCAATTAGATTACTGCTGTCCATGTAAACGTAAGCACTAATTCAGAAACGACGTAGCAGCATGCTATCGTTTCTTATTTATTTAAGTTTTTTTTGTTAAGCAGGGACAAACGGAAAGACGTTACGACGTGCGCAGAACTGTCAAAAGACTGGAAGTTGTTTTCCTGTACCGGACTTTTAGCCGTGGCGTGTTTACTAAGAACGGAGTGATGGCGCACAGCTCAGCGTGTGCTTGATGGTGTTTTAATGGAACAAATGCACTCTAATCTAGTGTAGAGATCTCCAGCTGTTTCTCTGCGCACACACGCCATACTGCTGTTACCCACGCCTCATTTATTATTCAGCTTCTCCTCACATTTACTCTGTTAATGGTCCATAGATAAGTCCTGTGTGCTGGTGTACAGACGGGAGAAAAAAACACAACAACACACACTGTTTTATTAGTTATGGACGGCAGTGAAAATCTACAAACGCTGATCAGATATCCCATGATCCAACATGTTTTTCCATCCTGTCGTGCTTCAGTCTACGTTGTTGCTTCAATCAGTAGCGTTGACGAGGCACAGTTGCAGTTTATTCCTCTTTACATGGTCATGGGTTCATAAACGTGTGTAGAAGAATACACGCTACTACAAATGTCTCAATGTCTAAAGAAAGCACTTTTTTCCACTGATATCATGTTTTATAGTAAAATATAAAAGGACTCTGAAATCAAAGTGTAAAACTTCTGTCACAGTTTGCAGCTACGAGCTTCTTACTCATTAGCTAAAACTAAATAATAATAATAATAATAATCTTTATTTTATAAAGCGTCTTTAAAAGAAGAACCACACTGTATTCACCAGGTGGTTTAAGCACGATTCTTGCTTTGGTTCATTAATACATTGATTGAGTCATTGATACGCTAATTGATTCATTGGTTCATTTATTGATTCATTCATCGTGTCAATGATTGATTCATTGATTGATTCGTTTAATTGATTCACTTATTGCTTCATTGATTGTTGGTTGAGTCATTGATTATTCATTAATGAATTAAAGGATGGTATCATTAATTGAGTGATTGATTTTTTCATTTATTCATTCATTAATTGATTCAATCATTGTGTCATCAATTGATTAATTGATTGAATCATCGATTCCTATACTGATTGATTCTGTCATTGATTTATTAATTCATTTACTAATTGCTTCATTGATTGATTAATTTGTTCATTGGTTGGTTCATTGGTTGATTAATTGATTATTCATTAATGAATAAAATGATTGATTAATTTATAAATTGAGTGATTGATTGATTAATTGATTCATTCATTGATTTATTAATTGATTCAATCATTGTGCCATCAGTTGATTAATTGATTCAATCATTGAATCAATGATTCCTTCATTGATTGAGTCATTGATTCAATTATTGCTTCACTGATTCATTGATTACTTCATTGGTTGACTTATTAATTATTCATTCAAGATTAATTCAAGAATGGCTTCAATGATTGCTTCATAGATTGATTCACTGAGTGGTTCATTGATTGATAACTGTTTTTCCTGACACTGGTTTCACCTTTAAGACATCGCTTTCCTTTTCCACTGTTATACCTTGTCCTTACATCTGAGCAAAGTGACTCCATTAATGCTGGCTGAGAGTAGAAGAATAATACGTTACATTTGCATATTTGTAAAAAAAAAAAAAAAAGAGAGATAATGAACAGGGCCTCAACCTTATTTGCATTTTCACACCATGTAGATGTTTATTGTCTTTTCGGGGGAAAAAAGAGCTTTTGAGTTTGCAGATATTTATATCTTCCACACGTCATTATATAATGTTCTCTCTCTCTCTCTCTCTCTCTCTCTCTCTCTCTCGCTACAGAAATAGTTATGCAAATTATTTTCCCTTGCCAAGTCAGTTTATATGATCTTCCCCCAAACCTCTCGCCATCGCCATGAGTTCCCCGTCTTCCCTTTTTTATCCACACGTCCAGTCTCTCTCTCTCTTTCCACATATATTTCTTTTTTCTCTCTTTCGCTCGCTCTTTCTTACACCTCTTTCTTTATTCTCCATGCGCTCTAGATATACTGTAATACTGGCAGAGACCTTTTTTTTGTTATTCCATGCGTAAACCAAATATTTTCATATTTCCATGTTCATCCAGTCGCTATTTTCGTTGTGGAAAATGACTCAGCTGGAGGATGGAGTGTCGCAACAAGGCTGTGATGCTGACGTCGGATTCGGAAACTCGGAAACGTCTACCTAGAATTGCTGTTGCGTTGCTGAGTACTGAGATCTTAATATAGATTTCAAGGCCACAGAGGTGTTTATTCCTGACTTCCTGCTTAGGCTTAATATTTCTGTTTCACTTCGTCCAAACTGGGTGGAACTGGTGTTGTGGATCTAACAAAATGCATCTTTGCGTAAACATTTACATTTACATTTATTCATTTAGCAGATGCTTTTATCCAAAGCGACTTACAAATGAGACACACTCACACACCAATGGTAGCAGAGCTGCATGCAAGGTGCTAGCTTGCCATCGGGGGCAACTTAGGGTTCAGTGTCTTGCCCAAGGACACTTCGGCATGGGATCACCCGGGCCGGGATTCGAACCACCAACCCTACGATTAGTGGATTAGTGGACCACCCGCTCTACCGACTGAGCCACAGCCGTCCTAAACATCATGTTATTTACGAAATGAATGAAATGTCTAAGACTGCTTTCACACCTAGTAGTTTGTTTGCAGAATGAATTTGTTTGTGATTAAATCTTATGTACGCGTTCACATTTCGATCACAATTCCACACATTTTACATTCACTTCACTCCACTCGTTTCCATTTCTCTCTCTCTCTCTCTCTCTCTCTCTCTCTCTCCTACTCTCTTTATCCATCATACTCTGTAGATTTCTCTCTCCTTCGTTCTTTCCCGCATAATTGTGACATTGACTGAGCTCATTATCCGTATAATTAGAATGTAATGTATGCCTAGTCATAGATGTTTGAATATTTATTTCAATCCTCTGTCTTTATCACGGCCTCTCTCGCTTTCTATTTATACCCCCCCCACCCACCCGACAGAGCCTTCACACTCCGTCCACTTCTCCGTTCCCCTCCCCCGCTCCCGTTTTCTCCTCCACCGAGCCCTCCTCGAAGACAAACGCTGGTTCTGGGCTTCGTCTCTCTTTCATCTCATCCCTCGCTTAGACGGCAGTGTCTCCGCCTCGTCGATCCATCCCAGGGGTCTCTGAAGACTTCAGATTCTCTTTAATCACTGAGCGGCGGAGAATGAAATAACGCGTGTGTGGGTGCGTGTCTTTGATCCAATCGGACCGTTCCGCGGGTCTTACCGCTCAGCCCGACTCATTCAGGTCAACAGGAAGGACATTGTGGGATTAAAGCCTTACATGCGAACTTTGATTAAAGTTTAATAGATAGATCTTCGTCTTGTGAAGCATTTAGAGTACCGTAGTGACTGAATTTTGCAGACTGCTTCCAGTTTCTACCTTAAAAGGCCCCGTTTTCACAGTTTTTAGCAACTTTATCAGGAAATGGAATACTTTATGCACATTTCTATTACGGAACCAGGCCTTTTTTTCAGTTCCGGCTTTAGAAACCAGCGCAATGATAAAAATAAAGTGATTTTCCCTTGTAGGTGGTGCTACTGTCAGAGCAGACCAATCAGGATCGAGGATACGACAGTACTGCGGTATAAAGACAGTTAAAGGAAGGTTATGTATATTTTTATTGTCAAGACTTGCTACAGAGTGGACAGTTTCGTGGAACACATCGATTTTATTGTCCAAAAAAATAAAAACATTATTAGAAAACACTTATAGGTCCTTGAAAGCTTCTATGTAGAACCGTACAATTAAACGTTTCTTAGAACCCTTGTTTGGAAACAAAGGAACTGTTAATTATCCCTGTAAGAATGCACATGTAAAATAATATTCTGTAAATAATATGTTGTACACATATTATTTGATGTTTCTGCAGTGTGGTGGAAACAGAGTAACACAGGTTGGTGTCATTGGAAACACAGGTCAACCGATCACTTCCTGTCATGTTAGAGACAGTTCAACTCAAGAGAACTTGAGCTGGTAAAACGCACACCGAATACACCAATGTTCCAGGAATTCCAGGAATCATCAATTTCCTTCCTGGGCAGAATGAAATACTACTGCGTGAAAGTTCTCATCCTGTTGGGTTCGGCGTTTATTTTTCACCTCTATCTCTCCTGCCATTCAGGCTTGACTCTATCTGGTTAGCATTTACAGCTCGGTTTGCTCCAGTCTTCCACTCTGAGCCAAATCGATGTCTGTGTTTATCTCCACGAGGCTCCGCTCAGGCTGCCGCTGAGATCTTTTGTGAGACTTCCTTCACGCTTTTGTGCGCGCGTATAAAAAGCCTCTTTTGTCAGAGTGTTGGCTGCTCCCTCTCGTATTGATGTGTTTTATAGAGCGACTCTGAATTATTGAGAGATCTGGCTTTGCTGAGGAGGAAGGAGGTGACAGGAGGATTCACACCACAAACCGGGTTTTTAGAGGAGCTGCCATTTTGATTGGCATTTTCTATAGATTTTAATGTTTAATGTTGTGGAAGGTTTGCAAAACAAATCACTTCCTGTTCTCGCTTATCTTATAGCAGCTATAAACAGTCAGAGTAAACCCCTTTGTCCTGTTGAAGTTGGGAAAGATACTGTACAGCTTTACCGGTGACTGTTACAAAGCGCTGACACTGGAGACTCCTTCCACAACTGTTAAATAAATAGATATTCCCTTATAGAATAATTCCCAATATCCTCAGTTACATATTTGTTTTTAATCCGTTTATGTGGCGAGTTCTTTTATAGTTCTACAGTATATTTGCTGCACTGTCAGAGCTGCTGTTGTAGAAAATTAATCAACACCTTCTGACCAATCAGAAACCAGAATTCAGCAGTGCTGTGGTGTAAACTAGCTAAATCGAAGTGAAATTCGAGAGAAGTACCTTTACTGCCATGTCTAGGTATGTGTACTGTTTGTCATTTCACTGCGTGTTGAGCTCATTGAGCTTCTGTTCATCAGAGCATTAACTCTCGCACTGACCCTTAGCATAGTGCTCATTCTCTGCACAGACCTCTGTGTATCAGCACTGTGCTCACGCTCATTCTCTAAAACCACTTCCTCGTTATTCTTCTAACAAATACGCTCCCAGATCATTTTTCACACTTCGATAGAGAATACATGGCACCAAATGAGCCTTAAAATATACAACCGCTATATATACATGCAGCCTAATAATAATCTGCTAATAATAACATGAATAGCACAGTTGGAATAAACAAACAAATTGTCTTCTGTAACTACTATGTATTATATAGTAATGAGAGGGAGGAACGTATGTCCAGAGACCATAATGTGTCCTGAGAGATTACAGGGTTAATGATGAGTTAAATATAAAGGTAAATGTTATGCAAATCTGAAAACCTAGTTGCTTTTACAATCTTTTTGCACAAGATGGCGACCAACCAACGACCGTGGCAATTAAACGACCAACATGGTGGGAAACTGACCAAAATGGCAACCAAACAAACATAATGATGAACAACCAGCTAACATGGTGAAAAACTAACCAAAAAAGTGACAAACCGACTGACATGCTGACCAACTTACCAAAATGGCGGCCAACTGACCAAGATGCTGTCCAACCAACCAAAATGGCGAATGACTGACCAACATGGTGACCAACCGACCAAAATGGTGAATAACCGACTAACATGGTGACCACCTTGACAACCAATCGACCAAATGGCAACCAAACGACTAACATGGTGACCGACCAACCAAAATGGCGACCACCTGACTCACATGGCGAAAAAATGACCAAAAAGGTGACTAACTAAGCAAAATGGCGACCAAGATGGTGACCAATTGACCAGAAAGGTGAACAATCGACTAACACAGTGACCAACATGACAACCAATCGATCAAAATGGCGACCAACGGACAAACGTGACCAACCGACCAAAATGGTAACCATCTGACCAACATGGCAACCAACTTCAAACATGGTGACCAACCAACCAAAATGGCGACTAACCGACCAACATGGTGGCTGAATGTTTTGGAGGAATACTTGTACTCTTAATTACATTAACCTCACGTGTCCCTTTATACCTTCAAAACGTTCATTAGAATTCTCAGAGCTCATGACTCAACGATTAAATTAAAACACCGTTCTACGCATTTAAACCTTATTTATTCACAACACCTAATCATCTAATAAGCCTGCTGATTTGTCTAGAAACCACATGTCTCAGTTACTTTTCATACATTAATATTACTTTACACCACATCGCTGCATTCTTAATTAATGCACTTGTTTCCAATGGGTTTTGTATGGTAACAAATTACACACGGGGGTTTCTTTGGTCTGAGAATATAAAGGCTTCAGTGAGAAGAGTGTGATGAGAGCGAGTTCATGGAGGATAAACACCGATCAGGAAGAAGAGCCGGTGTGGATGTCGTCTGAAAAGGGTGTTATGTAACGTGTAATTATCACGCTGAGTGATTGTCAGTGACCTGACACATCGGATCACGTCACAGGACGACATCGGCCTCCGGGGCGCCTGCGACGATGATGGTGGTGAATTGTTTGATGCTCCATGTTGATCGTTCCATGTTCACGAACTAATTTTAGATTCAGACAGTTGCAAGTAAAAAATAAATAACTAAAAAGAACAGTTTATTTCAGACAGCTTTCTGTAGAAAGCTGTACTCCTATTAGACTTGTGCTGATAACTGTCTATGTTACGAGTCAGAAGTCTTTCTCTTTCCGTCTCTCCCTATTTCTCGGGTTCTCTCTGTCTTTCTCTCTTTTTTTTCAAATTCTTTGTCTCTGTTTTTGACTTTCATTGTATCTCTATTTTTCTCTGTGTGTCTGTCTCTATTTCTGAGTTTTTCTCCGTCCCTGTCTTTTCTTGAGTCTCTCTATCTGTGTCTCTCTCTTTATTTATAACTTAATTTATGTCTCTCCCTATCTGTGTGTGTGTGTGTGTGTCTTTCTCTCTCGCCCGCTATCTCTCTCTCTGTGTTTCTCTCTCTCGCTCTGTCTCAGTCTGTCCTGCAGGAGGATGGGAAGATGGTGGACGGTGGGCTGCTGGGTGATGCTAACGGCGTGGGTTCGGGCTCTGTGAGGCAGAAGGACAGTGGGAAATGGCAGAGGCCTCGGTTCACGCGGAAGGCCCTGATGAGGTGCTGCCTGCTCCGCTGGATCATCGCCAGCACCAGCCCTAAAGAGCAGGGTGAGTATGTACTGTACACACACACATATAGGCTTACAGGGAAATATGAGGAATTAATTAACTACATCAGGTAAAATTCATGAGAAATATTATTTAACTTACTGTCTAGTCCACGTAAATATCAGGCCTTACTGTCATGGTTTTTAACAAATTAAAAAACAATGACAGAATAACCAGTTAGTCAGCACACCAATTAACCAACAGTAAAGCTTAATTAAAAGTTTACATTGCAGTTCATTTCAGTGATTCGTATTGATGGTGAACCGAATCGTATTGGACTAGTTGTGAACTGAAGTGAACTCGGTGTCCCAGAATGCAATGTAGGTACCTGAAGCAGTTGTGTTCAGACAAAATAAAGACCGTGAAGAAATCAAATCAACTCACTTGCGTGCTGAATTGAATCATCTCAGTGCTGAATCTAATCATATCAATCCTGAATGGAATCATATCAATCCTGAACTGAATCATATCAGTGCGGAACAAAACTGTATCAATGCTGAAGAGAATCATATCGGATCAGTAGTGAATTGAAGTGTACCAACATTTTTGAATGCTATATTTAACTGAATTGAATCATTTCACTGCTGAATCTAATCATATCAATCCAGAACTGAATCATATCAATCATGAACTGAATTATAACTCTCCTCAACTGAATCATGTTAGTGCTGAACTGAATCATGTCAGTGCTGAACTGAATCATATATATCCTCAACTGAATCCTATCTGTGCTGAACTGAATCATACTGTGTAAGTGCTGAACTGAATTATATCAATTCTGAACTGAATCATATCAGCGCTGAACTGAATCATATCAATCCTGAACTGAATCATATCAAACCTGAGCTGATCCATATCAGTGCTGAACTGAGTCATGTTAGTGCTGAACTGAATCATACTGTGTAAGTGCTGAACTGAATCATATCAATCCTGAACTGAATCATATAACTCCTGAACTGAATCATATCAGTGCTGAACGGAATCATGTCAGTGCTAAACTGAATCATACTGTGTAAGTGCTGAACTGAATCATATCAAACCTGAACTGAATCATATCAGCTCTGAACTGAATCATATCAATCCTGAACTGAATCATATCTATCCTCAACTGAATCATATCAGTGCTGAACTGAATCATACTGTGTAAGTGCTGAACTGAATCATATCAAACCTGAACTGAATCATATCAAACCTGAGCTGAATCATATAACTCCTGAACTGAATCATATCAGTGCTGAATGGAATCATGTCAGTGCTAAACTGAATCATACTGTGTAAGTGCTGAACTGAATCATATCAATCCTGAACTGAATCATATCAAACCTGAGCTGATTCATATCAGTGCTGAACTGAATCATGTTAGTGCTGAACTGAATCATACTATGTAAGTGCTGAACTGAATCATACTGTGTAAGTGCTGAACTGAATCATATCAATCCTGAACTGAATCATATCAAACCTGAGCTGATTCATATCAGTGCTGAACTGAATCATGTTAGTGCTGAACTGAATCATACTATGTAAGTGCTGAACTGAATCATACTGTGTAAGTGCTGAACTGAATCATATCAATCCTGAACTGAATCATATCAAACCTGAGCTGATTCATATCAGTGCTGAACTGAATCATGTTAGTGCTGAACTGAATCATACTATGTAAGTGCTGAACTGAATCATACTGTGTAAGTGCTGAACTGAATCATATCAATCCTGAACTGAATCATATCAAACCTGAGCTGATTCATATCAATCCTGAACTGAATCGTATAACTAATGAACTGAATCATATCAGTGCTGAACTGAATCATGTCCGTGCAGAACTGAAGCGAATTGAATCAGTAATGAAATGAATTGAAGAGTAATGAATCATTATTAGATTGTTGTAGTGTATGATATAGTACTTATCCGCATCTCGATATTATATTATATCATATCATCTGAACGACTCATGTACGCGACATCACACATTGCTTTGTAAAGGCAAACCATGGATGCAGACACTTTGCTCTTGATCATGCCCACAATATCTTGTGACAGTGTGTGTGTGTGTGTATGTGTGATCTGTGGAGTTATTGATCTCAGCCGTTCAGTGATTATAGAAAGGGAACGGCGCTAGCGATAATAAGAATTGTATAGAAATGCATTCTTTAATTCCCGCTAACTAAGATCAGCGTGAATATCATTTCAGTTCAGTCCTAAAATCGGCCGTGTAAAACAAAATGGAGGACACCAATATAGAAGAAGGCATACAGTACGAAACAAAGCATAATAAGCTGATTTAATTATAGAAACTCATCAGCTCAGTCGTAGTTGCGTGGCAGATGTTGTGCAGTTAGGGGCGCACGGTGGCTTAGTGGTTAGCACGTCTGCCTCACACCTCCAGGGTCCGGGGTTTGAGTCCCGCCAGGGCCATGTGTGTGCGGAGTTTGCATGTTCTCCCCGTGCGTCGGGGGTTTCCTCCGGGTACTCCGGTTTCC
>JAFFST010054899.1:0-12003 GCA_022414735.1 Noturus placidus | reverse complement strand
TGCATGGTAGTCTGATTGGCGTGTCTAAAGTGTCCGTAGTGTATGAATGTGTGTGTGAGTGTGTATGTGATTGTGCCCTGTGATGGACTGGCACCCTGTCCAGGGTGTACCCCGCCTTGTGCCCGATGCCTCCTGGGATAGACTCCAGGTTCCCCGTGACCCTGAAAAGGAGTAAGCGGTTGAAGATGGATGGATGTTGTGCAGTTAACGCGGTTAATAGTCGACGTCCTGGTCTTGTTTTAATTTATCCTGATATAGAGTGAGGTTAATTGAATTTTGGAGCGATCAAAGCCAATGTTTAATTTGTGTACCGAACACATCGAGCTCCTGTGTGATATTTGGCTGCTTCTCCCCCTGTGTAATGATGCCGTGCTGACTGATATTAGGACGCGCACAACAGATGGCACATGCCCTAGGCTCATAATGATTGCTGCATGCAACAAGCTTACACACACACACACACACACACACACACACATTGTAATGACTTTTGAATAGATTTCGATGTGACAAACATTAGAACACAAGCAATGACAGTGAAGCACAGGGACGTCTAATTTCGGACGCGCTGTTCCATCTGCATCAGCTGTGTTTATTCAGGTGGAAAGCAAAATAATGGCACCCCTGAAAATGACCGCGTTTAACCTCATAAATCCCATTATCTGTGTCAGTGCCAAATTTGAATATGAAAAGCCCTGTCAGAAGCCACAAAGTCCCACCCACAATGCACCACAAATGATTAAAATGTTCCTTTCATACTTCCTATAAGTTATTTTCCTTCAGCAGCACTTCTTAAAGTGTTTTATTCTACTTACAAGAGCAGAAACATGCCATTGATTGCTGCATTTTCTTAATAATAATAATAATTTTAAAAAAGCATGTTGTTTTAACATCTAACCAGGAAGGACATGTAAATGACATGAAAGCTCCGCCTCCTTTCCAGTTCTGCACGGCGCATGAGTAATAAACGAGTATATAAATAAATAAGACTGGCATCCTGTCCAGGGTGTACCCCGCCTTGTGCCCGATGCTCCCTGGGATAGACTCCAGGTTCCCCCGTGACCCTGAAAAGGAGTAAGTGGTTGAAGATGGATAGATGGATGGATAAATAAATAAACAGCGTAGCATACGGAGAGCACGAGCCAGAACGGGAGCTTTTTATACACATGCCGGGTTTTTGTTCTGCAGTATAATGAAAACGCGCCGCAGGAGAAATGAGCAGGTGGCTACAGGTGGAGACTCGGGCAGCGTGCTGAAATGACCTGTTTTCATTTTATTTTAGTAAAGATGGAACAATATCTAGTTTTTTAAGTTTGTTCTTCATGTTATTTATACACACACACACACACACACACACACACACACACACAGTACATGATGTTTACATTTCTAATAATTGAGAAATTCAGGGTCGAATCCTCAGTAAGATAAAGTAAACCTGGGAACTATTTACATTTATTCATTTCGCAGACGCTTTTATCCAAAGCGACGTACAAATGAGACACACTCACACACCAATGGTAGCAGAGCTGCATGCAAGGTGCTAGCTTGCCATCGGGGGCAACTTAGGGTTCAGTGTCTTGCCCAAGGACACTTCGGCATGGGATCACCCGGGCCGGGATTCGAACCACCAACCCTACGATTAGTGGATTAGTGGACAACCCGCTCTACCGACTGAGATACTGCCGCCATGTGGCTAGTGCATTCTGGAAAGAGGGTTTAGGATTAGTCAGAAATCCAGAGTTGATTTAGCCGGATCTCGTACCTCTGGATTTTCCATCCATCCATCCATCCATCCATCTTCAACCGCTTACTCCTTTTCAGGGTCACAGGGAACCTGGAGCCTATCCCAGGAGGCATCGGGCACAAGGCGGGGTACACCCTGGACAGAGTGCCAGTCCATCACAGGGCACAATCACATACACACTCACACACCCATTCATTTTCCTAAAAAAATAAATAAATAAATAAAAACCAAAAAACCCCCCAGATATGACGATTTCCTTAAAAAGGCGCCGATCGGTCTGTGTGATTAAATGTGAATTGCACGGAAATAAAAAAGTAAGTAAGTTGTGATAAAGATATGTTTAAAAAAGCCAAACTAAAGCAGCAAAAGAAATGAGGTTGACATGGCAACGACATTGTTTTAATGCATACGATTATAAATTTCCCAAGTCTATTTATTATGCATTTAATATTCAGCGATGGACAACATGCCTTAAAGGAATGAAACTCCCGAATCATGCTGTTCTAGGACGATCATCAATGACAGGGCGAACGGGATGATGCTAAAGTTAATGATTTCACCCAGAAGTTGATTAGTTCAGTGGTTTTCGAAGTGGAGGCCGCCAGGGGGCGCCAGGGGGGCCTCAAAAATTTGGTGTGAAAAATACATTCTCACTCTCAGACAACCACACACACACACACACAATCAATTCCTAATGTAATGTAAATATGTAAGATGTAATTATTAATAAAAAGGGGGATATATTCAGAAGTCTGTATTTTCAATGTGTTTTAAAGACCTCTTGCAAAAGGGGGGCCTTGGTCACATGTTAATACCATTTGGGGGCGTCGCCCCGGAAAAGTTTGGGAACCACTGGATTAGTTTCCATTCCCCAGAGTGTCTCTCTTTTTAAATTAAAGCAATGGTCTGTTAGTGCCGTGTAGTGGCTGGATGAAAAGTTAAGCAGCTCTCTCTCTCTCGCTCTCTCTCTCGCTCGCTCTCTCTCTCGCTCTCTCTCTCTTTCTCTGTCTCTCTCTCTCTCGCTCTCTCTCTCTTTCTCTGTCTCTCTCTCTCTCGCTCTCTCTCTCGCTCTCTCTCTCTCTCGCTCTCTCTCTCTCGCTCACTCTCTCTCTCGATCTCTCTCTCTCTCTCTTACACTCTCTCGATCTCTCTCTTGCTCTCTCACTCTCTCTCTCGCTCTCTCTCTCGCTTTCTCTCACTCTCTCACTCTCGCTCTCTCTCACTCTCGCTCTCTCTTGCTCTCTCTCTCACTCGCTCTCTCACTCTCTCTCTCTCGCTCTCTCTCACTCTCGCTCTCTCTTGCTCTCTCTCTCTCTCTCACTCACTCTCTCGCTCTCTCTGTCAGAAGCGAGCGATGGCGCCATCTAGGGTTCAGTAGATGTGCCTCATTATGATCGTTTGCAAAAGTCAAGAGTACTTAGATAAGGCAGGACTACATAGATAAGTGAGAAAGTTTGCTCACCCTCCAACGAAATGAAGGATTTCATGTATGAATAGATGCCACATTGGCTCTACATTATGACTTGGTCATAACCTTCTGAAGTTGTAGTCTGATAGCGATAGCAAAAAGGGTGTTGTAATAAATATATCTCTTTCTGATGAAACCCCCCCCCCCCCAACAAACAAATCGTCCAGGTATATTTGTGTTCCGCAAAGCACAAACAATGGAAATGTAACCTTGTTAAGTATAACAGCGCTCCTTACAGATGCAGTTATATCAATTAAATCAATATGCGATGGACTGGCACTCTGTCCAGGGTATACCCTGCCTTGTGCCCGATGCCTCCTGGGATAGGCTCAAGGTTCCCCCGTGACCCTGAAAAGGAGTAAGCGGTTGAAGATGGATGGATGGATGGATGGACAATATATACAATTACAGGTGCAATATTTTTATTGTACGTGTGCAAATAACCTGGCGCATAATAAACCGTATTTGTTTAAGCCATGACCTCAGCACAGGTGTTTACACGGGTCACTATTTTCATTTGATTGACACCGCCTGCCATTGTACAGTCAATTTGGGGTTACGCGATTGTGGAAATGAATGCAAAATCAAGCAATCTCTGCGATATTCCTAGGTTCAGCCAAATCCCACTTCGATTCAGGAGTACAGCTAAAAGGTGTCATTGACCAACAAGCAGCACCGCGAAGGACCGCACAGAACAATTTCTTGCGATTTGTCATTTCGCCGATCCAAGTCGATTTCCAGAAAAAAAGCACGAGGGTTTTTTTTTCGAGCATTTTTGGCCGCAACAATAAAAAGAAAAAATCCGCGGAATCCTGTACATATTGATTTCAGTCTGTTCGGGAAGAAAATTCGGTACGCGCCCAGCGCAGCCAGATAATTCTCATTTGAGGAACTTCTGGAGCTCTGTGTTTGATAGAATACCAGAAGAAGTTTCTCCTTCTCATCACCTCTGAACAACTTTTGGATCTTCTCAGTTGAAAGGAGAGAAATCTCTGTTTGAGATTTTTCCAAAGCCATGGTGTCAGAAAACACATCAACAGTGACCCCCCGAATTTAGCATGTGCTAAACTGCTAGCTGTACGTTAGCTACATTAGCTAAAAATAAATACATAAATAAACACTCTAAAGGCAACGACAGCACGTCATGACTGTTTGGTGTAAGAGATAAACTTGTCCCTTTTTAACACAGGACTTCAGACAGTCTGAAAATGGACATAAAAATTTGAATAAGATTTCCGATATCAATCAGATAAGAAATGCCACACGCCAGCAGCTGAAACTGGAGTCGTCCCCTTCATCTCTCTCTCTCTCTCTCTCTCTCTTCCTCTCTCTCTCTCCCACCACTCTCTTCTATCTACATTCAAATGTTCATCTTCGAGAGAGACATCCGAAGTGCTACACACTGCATGGGTCTCCTTTCCTTGTCAAAGCGATTCAATCGAGCACATTGTGCACTTTTCAGACCTTTCGGGCCGCTTTGTTTTGCTTTCAGTTCCGCTCCAGATCTTGCGCGTCAGATCGGCGGAGGACGCCACTGTGATGTCCGTGACGTCATTCTTTTGTCGGATATACCGATGAGTTTGCCATGGATTGACCACGTGGTGAGATCAGGAGCGTGAACGAATTCTCCTTGAGATTGTGAAGAAGTTTGCCTTAAAAGAAGTTTTAAAGGAAGTGGGGTTTTTTTTTTTATCTGGGTTCGGGCGTGGAGTTCAGCATGGAGATGTTGATGAGACTTAAAGATCAGTGTCAGAAGGAGCTGGGCAGAATCCTGCGCTGTTTCTTTGGATTCATCAGCGGCACTCTCGTTCAAGGTCAGCAC
Source organism: Noturus placidus (assembly GCA_022414735.1). NCBI lineage: Eukaryota > Metazoa > Chordata > Actinopteri > Siluriformes > Ictaluridae > Noturus > Noturus placidus. The sequence goes on along the minus strand of JAFFST010054899.1, from coordinate 6,966 downwards.
AGCACCGCTTGGGTTCATCGTCATCCCTCCTCACGGTTTGGCTTATCTTCTTATCATCTTTCTGGGTGCTCCTTAAACTTTATTACCGCACGAGTGTGGCTCCCGGCAGATTTGCATACTGTACGTGAGCGGAACCGGTGCTGTATCGCAGAATTACTGTCCTCCGCGTTATGCGCTTAAGATGCGTTCTGTTTGTCCTTCCGTCGTGCATTGATTTAATGTAAAACTATCTTTCTGCACGACCGTCATGTGTCATCATCTACTAATGTGTGTGTGTGTGTCCCACTGGACTCGTTAAAGGTCAGATCTCACTCTCTGCTGCTGGGAAATTTGCTTTGAAGTCAAACAATGTCGAATTTTCTTACAACCGTACTTCTAGGTCTTCTTCATGTCCTTTGTTTTGGTTACGGAGTGTGTTACTCTGAGAAATGCTTCTTCAGAAACTTTCTTCCTTCGGACATGTTTCCTCGGAAAAAGCAGGCTTGAGACACACCACACGGCTGTGGCTCAGTCGGTAGAGCGGGTTGTCCACTAATCCACTAATCGTAGGGTTGGTGGTTCGAATCCCGGCCCGGGTGATCCCATGCCGAAGTGTCCTTGGGCAAGACACTGAACCCTAAGTTGCCCCCGATGGCAAGCTAGCACCTTGCATGCAGCTCTGCTACCATTGGTGTGTGAATGTGGTCTCATTAGTAAGTTGCTTGTAAATGTAAAAATGATATTTCTGTAAAGCTGCTTTGAGACAATGTACCATTGTAAAAAGCGCTATATAAATTATTATAACTTTCACATTTTTATCACAAAAGGCACGTTCGACTTGTTCGACTTTTACATATACGAGTCCGAAATAGAGTGAAATTCATACTTTTGCTTTATTTGCTAGTTTATTTTCGCACTGCACATTATTAAATGTGCATTAAATGGGCAGTGATAGCTCAATGGTTAAAGGTTCTGGGTTACTGAGCAGAGGGTGAAGAGGTCAAGCTTCAGCACTGCCAAGCTACCAATCAGTACGTTTACATGGACAACAATATTCCGATATTAACCTGATTAAGACGATACTCGGATTAAGAAACTAGCATGTAAACAGAGATTACTGAGGACTTTAATCCAGCTAAAGTCATACTCGAAGTAAACACAAATGGAATTAAGACATGTGGAGTAATTCCTGTTTTAGTCGCATTATCGACGTGTATTACAGACCTATGTACACGCCTTAATCACACTATTAACGTCGTGTGAGAGTTTCACCGCATTGTGCGACAGGACGTGTGAACACACGGCAGCGCTCAACTATTTGACGGGAAACGAGAGAGCACAGCTGCGTCCCAAACCGCATACTTACCTACTATATAGTAGGTGAAATACATATCTCAGTTACTGTACATTTACATTACATTTATTCATTTAGCAGACACTTTTATCCAATGCGACTTACAAACGTGAAAGTAATGTAAACTCATGTAAACACCTTAATCACATTATTATCTTAATCAGAGTAAGGTCAATAATTAGATTACTGCTGTCCATGTAAATGTAGTCACTGTTGGGCCCTTGGGAAAGGCCCTTAACTCAATTGCTCAAATGTATAAATGAGGGCGGCTGTGGCTCAGTCGGTAGTGCGGGTTGTCCACTAATCCACTAATCGTAGGGTTGGTGGTTCGAATCCCGGCCCGGGTGATCCCATGCCGAAGTGTCCTTGGGCAAGACACTGAACCCTAAGTTGTCCCCGATGACAAGCTAGCACCTTGCATGCAGCTCTGCTACCATTGGTGTGTGAGTGTGTCTCATTTGTAAGTTGCTTTGGATAAAAGCGTCCGCTAAATGAATAAATGTAAATGAGATAAACGGACGTCGCTCTGGATAAGGGCGTCTGCCAAATGCCATAAATGTAAATGAGCCAAGTTTTTTTTTTTTAAATGGTCAGAAATAGATGGAAAAAGATAAGCAAACCTTTCCCAGGATCACAGACGCATGCGTTTATTTTCTCTTCTTGTTCGTCGGTCCAAATCTCCAGAACACATATCATTTTTCTTGCAGTGCTACAGCTCTGTCATTTGGAGCTCTGTCGTTACAGCTCTGTCGCTCTGTCGTTTCAGAGACATTAAGTTATTTATGATGTAAATGCGATGGCTTCGCAATCACGTCTGCAGCAATTAGGATTAATTAGTCAAATATTTCTCCAAGATTGAGTGATAAAAAAACAACAACAACAACATTTTGTTGCCTGAAAGCAGTAGAAAGAGTGCTGGGGTTTCCCCTCCCTCCCGCCCTCCCTCCTTCCGTCCCTTCACTCTCCGCCCACACACACCAATTGCTGGAAGATTGTTTTCCAAGCCCCGAAAGCATGACATCATCATACTTGATTCAGCTGTCAAAAAACGAACAGACAGTCTCTAATAAGAAGATGAGAGAAAAAACCCCAGAGCTTTCATTTCACACTCGCATCAGAGCGGTGAAGTCAGGGTCAGCGGAGAGCGAATTATCCCAAATCTCTCCGAAACGAAGGCCGAATCCCTGCAGTGAAAAATCACCGAGCGGATGGGATCAGCCGCTCGCGACAGCGTTCTCAGCACCGTATGTGTGTGCGTGTGTGATGATAATGATGATGACGAAGGTGTCTGAAGAGACAGAAACCAATGCAGAGTTTTAAACAGATTCAGAAGTTCATAATGAAGACTTTAAATAGGAACACTCAGGATTCAGGACTACCGTGTGAAAGTCCTGCAAATACAGGAAGACTCTGGCCTGAAGGACATGAACCATATACTATAATGGCTTAGTGGTTAGCACATTCGCCTCACAAATCCAGAGTTGGGGGTTCGATTCCTGCCTCTGCCTTGTGTGGAGTTTGCATGTTCTCCACTGGTCCTGATTAACATGTCTAATGTGTATGTGATTGTGCCCTGCAATGGCTGGCACCCTGCCTTGTGTCCAATGCTCCCTGAGACATTCCCCTGTAGGATAAGTGGTGTAGAAAACAGATGGACATTAGTGATATTACTTATAGCACTAGGAAGAAACAACAAATGGTAAAATTTGGTTTTGATCCTTTTCTGGTTCAATCACAATAACGGCAGTAATAATTCGGTTTGAAGTATAAGCTGACCAAGTACGGGCGGCTGTGTCTCAGTGGGTAGAGCGGGTTGTCCACTAATCCACTAATCGTAGGGTTGGTGGTTCGAATCCCGGCCCGGGTGATCCCATGCCGAAGTGTCCTTGGGCAAGACACTGAACCCTAAGTTGTCCCCGATGGCAAGCTAGCACCTTGCATGCAGCTCTGCTACCATTGGTGTGTGAGTGTGTCTCATTTGTAAGTCGCTTTGGATAAAAGTGTCTGCTAAATGAATAAATGTAAATGTACTCATCTACTGGCACTCACTGTTCCTTGAATTACGCATTGCCTCGATAGCAATAATAAGATATCCTCTGTAGAGTTTAAAAGGATGGTACTATTAACTAATAATTAATGACTAATATATAGCGGCATATTTATTGGCTGGAGACAGTGGCGATCGATTTATGAATCTTCCTCTGATTTTAAAAAAGCAATTCTTGTGTTTGTCTTTTTCTGTTCTGTTATTTCACCAACATCTCTGACGCGAGACAATTTCAACCACTATAGACGTGATCCCAGTGTCCCCTGCAGCGGTCACTCTTCTGTCAGGTCAGTCAGGTCTCGAATGACGCCTTTGCGTCTCCCAGAGGACCTTGTCTTTCCCCCCTGGCGCCGAGGTGTTCTTTTAATGAAGAGAAGAATATATATATATATATATATATATATACAGTATGTACAATCACATCAAGAACAATTCTGAGGCGTAAAATGAGGATTCATAGCTCTACTCACAAACCATGGCTTACATTCACAGTTATAGATTTACAAATCTGATTATTTTTGATCATTACATACACTTAACGATTGCTTTTAACAGGAAATGACTTCATACATTCATAAAGGGTTACGTTTTCTACGTAAAAAGAGTGCGTACTTTTATTGCATAGTATAAGGAGGCGAATCGGGACGCAGCACTAGTGTTTGTCATTTCCTGGTTTGGTCGTAGCTCCGCCCTTTCACCTGGATGTCTTTAGTAAGTTGTCTTTAATAAGTTACTGGATGTTGGTTCGATGGGTTTTTTTTCAGTGTCTGCATTACAGTAACTAAAATGTCACTCCTGACCAATTTGAGCTCGTTTTCTGGGGCATGTCTAAGGCAGAGAGATGCGAGACCATCAGAACTATTCAGAAATGAAGATTTAAAAACTATTCTAAAAGATTTAAAAGCGGTCTGATTTAATACCTGCATGGTCACATGGCATGGCAACGTTTCTCTTCATTTTCATTTACTTTTAAGTGGCTACTTCAAACAGAAAGGCCTGGGAAGAGGAAGAGGTGTGTGTGTGTGTGTGTGTGTGTGTGTGTGTGTGTGTGTGTGTGTGTTCTGTTTTAAGCTAAAGGTCACGGCTGGACGGGTCTTTTGATGTCTCTTTAACAGACAGGTGGACACAGCCACACACACACACACACACACATCATCATCATTATCGACTTAGATGTCATCACCAAACAATGTGAAGAACCATTTGAAGAGATCCAGACACGTGTCTCGACACGTAAACACGCACCCACACACACACACACACACGTGACTGTGATGGTCTTTTCCTTCTCCATCAGTGTCTCTATAGTCGTGAGTTTGGAGCTGGCTACGTCGTAGTCGTATATATTCGTTCTGCTCAGCGTGGACACCTGAGCTCACTCCATCAGTTGCACATGGGGAGTGTGATCGCCACGCTGTCTTTTGAGGCGCGACGCCGTTTATCTCGCCCCAGCTTCCTGTCCGAGTGTCGGCACGGTATGGCACGCTATCAGCGCTCAGGTAACACGGTGCTTCGCAACATACACGCACACACACACATACTAACTCATTCAGCTGTGTATGAGCGGATCAGAGTGCGAAAGTTAAATGGATCAGAGTTAGAAAGTTAAAACAGATCAGAGTGCGAAAGTTAAAACAGATCGGAGTGAGAAAGTTAAAAGGACCAGAGTGCGAAAGTTAAATGGATCGGAGTGCGAAAGTTAAATGGATCAGAGTTAGAAAGTTAAAACTGATCGGAGTGACAAAGTTAAAACAGATCGGAGTGCGAAAGTTAAATGGATCAGAGTGCGAAAGTTAAATCATTTGTAACAGTTCTCATGTGTGTACAGTTACTTCTTTACTCACTGTCAATTATTTACATCTAAAAACACTTTACATGTAGTATACTGATTGTTATATTCAGAAATATTATTGTTATTTTTATTCAAATGTGCACATTTTAAGCTAGTTGTATGTTTATAGTTAAATATTTCAACACATCGCTTTTGGAAAGTCACTTTTGGCATAAAGGGACTAAAAATTATATATATATAATATGGTCCATAGTGTATGAATGTGAGTGTGTATGTGATTGTGCCCTGCGATGGACTGGCACTCTGTCCAGGGTGTACCCCGCCTTGTGCCCGATGCCTCCTGGGATAGGCTCCAGGTTCCCCGTGACCCTGAAAAGGAGTAAGCAGTTGAAGATGGATGGATGGATGGATATATATATATATACAACTTATAAACAACTGTAACCATAGTAACATACAGTTAAACTCACAGCTTCATTATTAGCAGAGATGTGCCACATTTGCAGGTAATTCACACATGCTCAAACTCTCTCTCGCTCTCTTTCTCTTTCTCCATTAACCATTTATTATAATTCATTCAAATAAATTTAATTGTATCACACTACTTTATCTCTGCATATGGTTTAGAGCAGGCAGAATTTGTCTAGATCTAACAACCCTTAAATAAAATAACTAACATTAATGAACCATTATTTTAATGCTTTCAGTGAAATTTTGCACCGCAAACATCAACGACAGCTTTAACTTGTCAATGCTGACAAGTGACCCCCGTATAAGTGGGAGAATCCACAGTTAATGCAATATTTTGGTTAAACCCCTTGAATTAAAGCTGAAGGTCTACGCTTCAGTCTCATCATTTCAAATCCACTGTGGTGGTGAACAGGGGCAGAAATCACAAAAACTGTCACTGTCCAAATAGTAGAGAAAAGAAAAATAAAAAATTGTTGCTGAGACTGTTGTTAAAAGATACTCTGTCATTTTCATTATTTATATCTAGATGAGGATACAGTTTGGGTGGAATTTAACAGATAACCTTTAGCTAGTTATTAATTATATTAATATGTGTGTAATTAACTACAGCTAATATCAGATACTTTTATTTGAATAGGTTTTTTTTTTTTGTTACTTTAACTTTTACTTGCGTCATTTCACAATAACGTTTATCTTTCTGTATAGGAAAATAAAAAATATGGTTTTCAAGGCAAGGCCCATGATGAATTCTCAGAAATTCTCAAATGTCCTGGAAGATGGACTCGGTCCTGCCGCATGTCCCGCCACATGTCCCTCTGTCATTCATTCATGTCACTCTCTTAAATGCATGTGTTTCGATTTGTCTACTGAGTCTGATACTGTAAACCAGAATCAGAGTCTCATACACCGAACCGGAAACAGTCAGAGTCTCATACACCGAACCGGAAACAGTCAGAGTCTCATACACCTAACCGGAAACAGTCAGATGCTCATACACCGAACTGGAAACAGTCACATGCTCATACACCGAACCGGAAACAGTCACATGCTCATACACCGAACCGGAAACATTCAGAGTCTCATACACCAAACCGGAAACAGTCACATGCTCATACACCGAACCGGAAACATTCAGAGTCTCATACACCGAACCGGAAACAGTCAGACTCTCATACACCGAACCGGAAACAGTCAGATTCTCATACACCGAACCGGAAACAGTCACATGCTCATACACCGAACCGGAAACAGTCAGAGTCTCATACACCGAACCGGAAACAGTCAGACTCTCATACACCGAACCGGAAACAGTCACATGCTCAT
>JAFFST010054898.1:268186-292072 GCA_022414735.1 Noturus placidus | reverse complement strand
ATATATATATATATATATGAATAAATGTTTTGCTGAACCTGCACAGACACTGTTCAAGGAAAAGCAGGTAACGTTATCTCTTTATCTCTTAGGTGTTCTTGTAGTGAGCCTAATCTAAACCTGGGAAAAGGTGGACTTTCAAATCAAGTGCCTGGGGGAGAACAGCAAAATCATTTCAAATTTTGACTATGAAGACCAAGGAAACGATGAGCTCAAAGGCGATTATTGGAAATCAATGGAGTGTTTGGTCAGCTGCAAAACAGGATATCAAAATGCCAAAGTATTCAAAAAAATGACAAGCTTACACTCACGACCCAGGACCTCCGACATGTTCCTTTGTCGTGAAAGCAGAGTGATTACGATTGGGTTTCCTATAGTAGAAAGCAGAGCCTCCATGCATGAAGTGAATGGATGGGAAATTTATAGCTGCTTTTATCTTTCTATGTGATGTGTGTTCTGGGAATTTCCTCGGCGTGAGAACACCGAAGCGCGTTGATTCATTCTTTTATTCATGAAGCTACACGTGTGAAGGCAAACAGAACCTGGATGTCAGCAGAAAACACACTATTTTCCACATACATATTCGGGGTTGGTACAAAAATAAAGCACTGTATTCTGAGGGTGTGGTACTGTTTCTGGTGTTGGAGGTGAATAGCGGCTCAAGCAGCTAAACGAATCAATCTCATTCTCACACGCTGCTGTCTAGCGCTTAGTGCTAGCTAATTAAAATAGCCACAACAGTGAATTAACAAAGATAGATGATAATAGATGTGAAAGCTGGCAGGCTCCTGACACATTGTATGGTCAATATAGCTCAAAAAATCACAGCACACACTTTAATACAGAGTATTGTATATAGTGTATATAGAGGATTACAGTCAAAATATACCAATGCCAGATTTGGTATGAAACCTTGTAATATTTTGTGGATATTTTATGCAAAACCTTATACACAGGTCAGACAACTGACCTTGCATGAGTGTGTAAAATGTTCCAGAGGCTGAGAGGTTGGTTGTGACGATGATGTCCTCTTTGCTGGAACCTTCAGCCTGTACCCGCACAGCACCGTCAGAATCAGTGCGGTAGCTGCTCACCCTGCCTGTAGGGTAGGTCACATTCGTCAGCCGCCCGTAACTGTCATACCTGAGGAGGGGGAGAGACAGAAAGTGCCACAGGGAGAGAAAGAGAGACACACAGAAGAGGTTTAGAGGTCAGGATAATGTGGGAAAACTGGAATATTGGAACAATTCTCCACTTCTTCTTCTCTCAATAGCTTTCAAAGTGACCTCATATAAAACAATACAACATTACTAACACAAACAGGCACTTTTATTATTATTCTTTATTTAAATCATGGAGTGTTGCATTAAATATTGGCTTCAGCTCACTTTAGAGTTTGAGCTCTGCATATGAGCTTAGTTTATGATAGCACTTACATAACTGCCTCCATACCAACTCTAACACAATAAAAAACGCAATAAAGAGCAACACCCAGCTAAACAAAACCCTCTGTCACATCCAAGAGCACCAACATGAAGTCGGCTCTCTTTCAACACCACCCGTCCCTTAAAATTATGAGCGAGCACATCTTCTTCAAGACTTTTATCAGGTGTGCGATTGAAGCCTGTGGGGATCTCGGAAACGTCCTGCTTCTCTAATAACTTTCAAAAACGGAAGTGATGGCTGCAGCTGGTCTGCAGCACCAGCCCCCCTCCTATTCAGTCTCATCGGGCTGAAATGAGAGACAGAAGAGGCAGAGCTGATACTGACGGAAATTTGATCTGATTTGCAGGGTAAAGACTTCCGAGTTATACGAAGAGTGCTTGGGAGAAACACACAGCATGGTGTTAAATGCAGAACTGAGTTGTCCTCTTTTATTTTCATGAAAAGAAGTAATGGGATAGAAAATACTAGATATACTAAAATACTAGTCTCGGTCTCGGAGGTCCTACTTCTGGATGGAGCTCTCATCTGCTCCAAATCCAGAATCCTGGGACTAAGGCTTTTCAAAGCCAAACAGATTACATTTAAAGCAATAATTGTCTCTTTAAGAATGTCTGTTGTGACCCAGATGAGGATGGGTTCCCTTCTGAGTCTGGTTCCTCTCAAGGTTTCTTCCTCTTAAAACATCTTAGGGAGTTTTTCCTTGCCATTGTCGCCACTCAGTGTCTTGCTCAGTTGGGATAATTTATCACTTTTACTGTGTATGTACTGTGTTTGTATTCCTGTAAAGCTGCTTTGAGACAATGTCTATTGTAAAAAGCGCTATACAAATAAAATTGAATTGAATTGAATTGAATTGAATTGAATTGAATAGACCTCAGCACTACTTTCGACGTTGACCAAAAGTGCTGGGAATGAGGTGATGCAATAGGATCACAAATGTAATATTTTCATGCTATTAAATACATATACTAGCTCTCAGGCAATTCGGCTCCAGTTAGCCTTACTCCAGCAATGCGACCCGAGTGTCAGGATGTTAATATTATCGAAGTTATTAGACTGAGCTGTGGCCTATATTTTGTCCCAATTCCCTAGCAGGATAAGACAAATGAGTCAGCTGCCATTCCATAAGCCACTAACATGGTACAGTTAATGATTTTACCTCTCGAAACCCATCAGCAATCACATAAGCCTGGTCTTATGAGAGAAAATGTTTAATTCTTTTGCATCTCACTCAAATTGGTCATCTCGCCAGCTCCCACCTATTGGCAAGCTCTCCAATTCATCCAAGACATGTGAAGGCAGCCACAGCACCTTTTCTAAATGCTGCTCGTGGGGCTCAAGTCACAGGGCAGCTGAACACTTGCTGAGGAAAACACTATCTCCACTCTTTTACATACATGAGCTCACAGACACCCATGATTGGATAGAGTTACTCTGACTGACGGGGGAAAGAATAACACTATCCCTCGCATCCAGGGCCAATTGTGCTCTGTTGGACTCCCAACCACAGATGGCTGTGACATCATTAGCATTTGACCTTGCAATCTCCCAATGGTTTTGATTTTCTGTTGCACCACTAAGGAGGATTGTCCCATTTGGATCTACTGCTGATCCAGGAGCCACCACTCCTCGTCCCCATTCCCAAATTCAGCCTGGACATAACATTGCCTGTTTTTCCTCAATCATTTAAACAGCTCAATCATGTACATTCTTTGAAAGTTTTGCCATCTTTTCAGTGTGCAACTCTATTTCCAGCTCTGGTTTAGATTGGGTTATAGTTAGATTAGATGAGGTTTATAGTGGCTTAGTGGTTAACACGTTTGCCTCACACCTCTAGGGTTGAGGGTTCATTTCCCACCTCTGACCTGTGTGCATAGAGCTTGCATATTCTTCCCGTTCTTCAGTGTTTCCTCCAGGAACTTTGCTCCCCCAATCCAAAGACATGCATTGTAGGCTGATTGGCATGTCTAAATTGTCCGTCGTGTGTGAATGTATGTGTGATTGTGCCCTGCGAGGGGTTGGCATCCCCGCCAGAGTGTCCCCCTTGTGCCCTGAGTCCCCTGGGATAGGCTCCAGGCTCCCCGCAACCCTGTATAGGATGAGCGGTACGGAAAAAGGATGGATGTATCATTTAAACCCTTCACTTTTCTTCTCTGTCCTTTGATCCTGTACTGCTCTGTTCATTTGACGATTGCACGTTTTTCAGTATTTTAGTTTGTCAGCATGAATACCAATAACAGTAACTTAATACTCAGGGAAGGTAAAATAAGGTAAACACCCATATCCTGAGAATGGTATATTTTTAAAAGATTTTCTAAAAATTTCTTCAACAATCCACATTATTCTGTGATCACTGACCTCTAAAGCACTCTGAAAAACAGCTTAGGCTCAGGATGTGTAAGAACTTCTTCCTGTTCACACTGTGATGCCTATTAGTATCTCCAAAGCACCTGTGCTCCTACAACCACCCCCCCCACACACATTTTCAAATGAACTCCTTCACACCACCCTCACATGAACGACCTGATTTCTCCCTCTGCTTCATTGTCTTTCTGTTACTCACTTACTACCCAATACATGCTGACAAGGGTTTCATTCGAGGTCTTAAAACTCAAAATCAGCTTGCGTTTTTGCAAGACTCAAAACTCGATTACAGTGACAAAAACACATCTGCAGCCTCGACAGTACAGAGAGATTCCAATAAAGCTTAATGGACGGGACAGCTCAGCAGATGCCTTTGTTGTGTTTGCCTCTGTAGCTTTGCATCGAATCTTGGCACAAATCCTGGCTGACATAGCTAGCACGTGTCTTCAGGCTAACGGGCTTGAAGGGACCTTAATGAATTCAGGTGGTGGCTATGATAAACTCAGAGGGCCTGCACTGTGCACAGGATAGAGTGCATAGATAAATACTGAGATCTGTTCCATCTTAGGTGCATTAGGACTGTGAATTTCAAAACTAATTATACAAAAAAACCCTGCTCTATTTATTAAAAACACCACTTCATGGTGTCTGAGGAGAAGAATGTCTGAGTGAAATTAGACTGTTTAGAAAAGCACACAGAGCGAACCATTCCTAATGTTAATTATTGTTTTCCCCCCACGTCTAATAGTAATTACAGAGCTAATGTGCTTTGTAAACCATTTATTCAAAGGAATCATATGCCATTGCTATTAGACTATTTGCAATTGATCTGAACAAAGAAATGACACCTGTACAGAGAAAAAAAAAAAAAAACACAGCTTGCGTATTATAGTTGTCAAGGGGTGATTTTCAGCTTCTTACTAAATACACTCTCAGAAAGGATGTGTTAATATCGTACACACTTTTTGTGTTATTACTATTTAGTTAACACTATTGTGTTATTACTGATCCAATTAATGTGTTAAAAAAAAGAAAAACGAACATTTCACACGAGTCACCAACGCAACACGTGTTTAATTATTGCGGAATCACGCTGCCGACATCATCATTCTAAACTCTGAGCTAAAAAATAGAAAGTTCGTTGCTTTGAGCTTTTGATTGTGACCGCGGCGTCCTGAGGCGAGGAAACCAAATGATGGTTAATGCTGCTGAAAATTCCGGGCCGAGTTTGTGATATTTAGGCAGGACGCTCTCAAAAATGTATCCATTGGAAAACATTAACACAGCGAGTGATAATTAACTTTACCTATCGCGATGGCTTCAAAATTGAATATCATGTACTGCTTCCTCAGTGTTGGCGTTACACTACTAGTGTCATGTGTTTATGTTGGCTGTGAAATATGGACTGCGGTTATTCTATAATTCTCTGGGTCTGCATCTAATCTGAGGCTCCGAGTACAGGTTAGCTAGCGAGTTAGCTCGTTGGATGCTGTCACCAATCACAGTAGGGATGAGGGATGCTAACCTAGACGCTCCCTTGAGATGATAACATTTCTTTAGCATACAGCTCGAGGTAATGTTAAGACATTCCTGTTCCCTTTTCGAAAGTTAACGATAACGTAGCATTACAGCTGTTCACCATGATTTAAATCACTGATTGCGATTAAAATTTTAGACAAGGCAAGCTGTAGTAATTAGCATTAGTAGGATGAGTTAGGGGCGTGTTTTTTCATCTCTTCGGCGAATTTTAATAGGGGCGGCTGTGGCTCAGTCGGTAGAGCGGGTTGTCCACTAATCCACTAATCGTAGGGTTGGTGGTTCGAATCCCGGCCCGGGTGATCCCATGCCGAAGTGTTCTTGGGCAAGACACTGAACCCTAAGTTGCCCCCGATGGCAAGCTAGCACCTTGCATGCAGCTCTGCTACCATGGGTGTGTGAGTGTGCACTTGTAAGTCGCTTTGGATAAAAGCGTCTGCTAAATGAATAAATGTAAATGTAATGCTGGTCAACAGGTGTAGTCAGTGGCTAACAGAACTTAGCTAGCTCAGTAATGTTGAGGCCAATGGTTTTTCACAAAAAAGATGGTAGGTGTTTAGTCTATAATGTGTTCCACTATCTCTACTGCAATGTACATTAACTTAATTAGGTTGGGCAAAAAAATTGCTAAAGGCAGGAAAATAAATATTCGCAAGTTCGCTAGATTTTCCCGGTGAGTCTACAGTACCATTTTGTTCATTAGGAGAGTCACATTTCCAAAATGATACAATTTTTAGGATTCTATAACGCAATTTCACAGTTGAAGCACAAAGGCATTTGTTCAACTAACCAACACCATTTTTGCTCTTTCACAACTTTTAAAATGGAAAGGAGTGGGAGATGCATCAACTCCTATTCTTACATCTGTCAAATGTTTTAATGATTTTAATAAACAATTTGAAATTGCAAACTAAAAAAAAAAAAAAACGGGTAATGGAAACACGTGAATTTCAAAAAAAAAAAAGAAAAAAAAAAGAAATGGGAACACATTTCTCACCTTTAGGTCACATGATGTGTCACATGACATATAATCACCTTGTACTCTGCACAGGAAGCCAGTTTATAAAGGGCGATGGCTACTCGTCAGATCTTGGAGATTCGTCGCCATGTTTCATTGTAATGACCACCGCGAGGCGAAAAAAACCAAGATTTAATCGCATAACATCATTTAATGGAAACGCAGACCATTCGTATTTATGTTTTTATCGAAACCCTGCTATTGTCACCTAGAGTTCATGTAATTGTTTAGTTTGTGAGCACTTTAGCAGAATGTTAGCATACAAACAACACATCTCTGTGTTATTTTTGTGATATTTTTAACACATAGCATGTGTTAAATGCACTAACACACTGATTGTGTTGAAGGCAAATGTGTTGTCCTTAACTAGACACAGAGGTGTGTTAAAAGTGAACACATGAGGTGTTATTTTTAACACATCTGTTTTAAGAGTGTGTTTACGCAAACATGCGCAAAGAACATGCCTGAGTACACTGTTGCGAAAAAGCAACAGCCGATGTTATATAAAATAAATAAATCAAAAATGAATGGAAAGGAACGAGCATGTGCCAGATATACACTTTCCAAGCAAGCTGTTTCATACAGTATATCAGTGCTGTGTGTGTGTATATAGTGTACAGTATGTGGCTTTACAGGGATCGCTATTGGCAGGCAGAGGTAAGTGTATTGAAGCATAAACAAACGAGGGTGATGTAAAATGCATATAGAAATTCTCAACGGGGTTGTGCTTTGGTTTATATATTGATTTTACTCTGTGGCACTAAGATCTAGTAACACAGCAAAGAAAGACTGTGAACGCGCTCTCTATGGATGATTGTACAACTTTGCACAAGAAATTTTCATTACTGCTTAAGATGTATATTTGCAGCAGGAGATATGATGGCACTCAGGCAACGTTGTTATTGTCATAAATGCATAAAAGAGAAAATGGAAGAAAAATGGGGAAATGGGTCCATGCTACTGGGAAAATACTCTCATGAAACCACAAGTTCGCATTTTAAAATTCACCCACATAAAAAACAAGCTAAACTAAAGCACAGGAACATATTAAACCCCAGAATATAGAACAGACTGGAACTATTTGGCCTCATCTAAAGTAGCTGTGAAAACCAATACGTTCCCTGTACAGAGGTGGATTTAATTGAGCATATTTATTTGACCATGTCCCAATTTCAGCTTTTGATCTGTTAGCGTAGCCATGGCAACTTGAGCCACAGCCAAATCTCTTGCCAAAGTGTGGTCTGGTTGCAGAATCGGACTCACTGCACTGTCCAGATACCAATGAATTCTGACGTATAATCACACATCAACCAGTCTTGGGTCATAAAGTAGCAGGGCTACGAGTAATGACTTCGTTGGTAATCACTGACTGCTTTCATTAATAATTAATTCTCCTTCTGAGTCTACAGTTAAAGGGTTTCTCATCAACATGCATATCTATAATCTCTCAAATATTATTTGTGCTATGAATCATATCTAAAGCTGTCAACCTTTCTACATGCTCAGCATTCTCCCATGAATGGCGAGGATTTTCTTGCTTAGGAACTGACTTTTCTGCAAAATTCCTGTGGCGTTGTACTGTCGCAACAGAAGACAGAAATTTAGCATGCTTTCACATCTGCAGCATTCAGTGCATTTGAATCTAACCCTGGTGTCTTTTCTTTGATGAGGTTCATTCAGACAGGTGAGAACACTGGCATCGCACATGGGTGCGGAGACAGTCTCTGTGAGGAGTTCTCTCTGTGCTTCCAATCAGTCTCTTATCTAGTACTGGAGTGTCGGCTCCATGGTCTCTGTGTGTGTTTTTTGTACTTTCGATACGTACACGCTTAGTAAAGGTTTGTCTATATTTACATTTACATTACATTTATTCATTTAGCAGACGCTTTTATCCAAAGCGACTTACAAATGAGACACACTCACACACCAATGGTAGCAGAGCTGCATGCAAGGTGCTAGCTTGCCATCGGGGGCAACTTAGGGTTCAGTGTCTTGCCCAAGGACACTTCGGCATGGGATCACCCGGGCCGGGATTCGAACCACCAACCCCACAATTAGTGGATTAGTGGACAACCTGCTCTACCGACTGAGCCACAGCCGCCCATATTTAACTCTCTAATTTGGACTCTGCACATGGACTAATGGGTATGAAAGCACCCTTATACTGTATTATCTAGAGTCTAGACACAATGCAGTAGAAACTTTGGAGATGTAGAAGCAGATACATATGATAATACTGGTCTGGTCTATAGTAGTCCTTATTTATTTATTTTTAAAGTATTACAAAACTACATGGCACTACTTAGTCTTTTCCAACAGCTTATGAAACATGTATCAATAATATATTGATATAGCACATTTTCAGCTACTTTCTTTTCACATGGCTTCATAAGCACAGCTGTTGTGCTCCTGTGCCAAACAAGGACAGCGTATCGGTCCTTCAAGAAGATTTCACATTAGCTCCTGTACTTTCACAGATTTCCTTTGCACACTATAGCTCTGCTTTACATATTTTCCAAATCTCCTTTCTCTTTAATGCATCATTTTATATTATGTTTATATTTACAGTACATCAATGTCACTGATGTGTTGTTGCAGCCCTACAAATCACTGCCACTCGGAAATGTATAAAAGACTGTATATTACTTACTCATAGAAAGTTGTCCACCCAACTTCATTGCTCTTCGTGGCCAGCAGTCCTGAGTTGCCATGGTAGGTCATCATGGCTATCTCTTGGCCCTGGGCACCGACACTCTTGAGGGCATTATTAGTCCCAATGGTGAACCAAAATGTTTGGGTGTCCGGGGTCATGAGCCAGAGAGGCAGACCTGTAGTGTCTCTGCGAATGGTCACCTTGTTCTTGTTCTTGTCTGTGATGGTGCTCAGGTCCCCTGCTCCTGAATAAGTCAGATTGTACAGGTAGTCACCTGTGGTTAGGCTCTGGGTGAAGATGTGACTGCCATTGGTGTCAAACAAGTAGAGTTCATCATCCATGGGTGATGACACCTCATACATGTTAAGAGGATTGAGGTAAGGTTTGTTCTGCCGTACATAACGTATCCGGATATTGCCCAGATCAGCGATGAAGAGCTCTCCGTCAGGCGAAACTGCCAGTGATGATGGTGAATTGAGCTTTGCATGTTTGGCATAGCCGTCATCTCCTGAATAACAGTCACAGTTGGGGTCATTCTTACAATCGCAGCCACTTGGGGCACCAGCGACCAGAGAGATCTCTCCATTGGTGGAAACTTGTCTCACTCGATTAATCTTCTTGTCATCAGATTCTGAGATGTACAGGATGCCATTGTGGGACACAGCCAACGCGTTAGCGGATTCCAGAGTGGCATGGACGGCGACTTTGCTCACCAGGAAGTGGTCAAGGCCGGGCACCTGGCAGTGCATGGGCCGACCGGCTACGATCCTGACCTGGTGGTTCTCTGAGATCTGCAACACCACGTTATTATCCAACACATAGAGTGAGTTGTCCATTGGACTCACAGCTAGGTCAGTGGGCCATTCCAGACGTACCTGTGAGAAGACACGAAAGCAGACACAGTTAAGTTTGCAAATTAATCAAAGAACCCTTTTCTTAGCCTTCACACAGGAATATCAGAATTCAGTTCAGTTATGACGGAAAGTAGCTAAATTAAGTTTGGAAATTATTTCACTCCAGCAATTAAGGATTCAGATGCTGGTTATAGGATAACAAGATAGTGAAGACACCAAAAAAATCAATCTTTATGTTCATTTCAGTTCCATGGTGGAACGGCACAACAGAGCATGATTATAAGCAGTAGAAAGCAACCCAACTGTGAGTGCCCTCTTAGGGGTAGAATATGAAAGATCTTATTTCAGTAGTGGTCTTGGCATGGTTGCTTGATTAAAAGAATGTTTTTAATGTACTGGGAGAAAAAAAAAATCAAAAACAAGCCAGCATGCTGTGTAGACTATTAAAAGAAGACCTTAAAAGCAGCAAATTGATTTGGATGCATCAAATAGGACAAATCAATTTTCCTCAGAAGGAACAGAAATGTCAAGTTATGCACTGCACAGCATCTGTCAAAACACAGCAACAACAACAAAAACTTCCTTCCATCATCAAGCTACTGTGCAAATTTGTGAGAAATGGCAACGTGAATCATTAATTTAATTTAATTTATCAATTTGTATAGCGCTTTTTACAATGGTACATTGTCTCAAAGCAGCTTTACAGAGATATCATTTTTACATTTTTACATTTACAAGCGACTTACTAATGAGAGCACATTCACACACCAATGGGAGCAGAGCTGCCATGCAAGGTGCTAGCTTGCCATCGGGGGCAACTTAGGGTTCAGTGTCTTGCCCAAGGACACTTCGGCATGGGATCACCCGGGACGGGATTCAAACCACCCACCCCACGGTTAGTGGATTAGTGGACAACCCGCTCTACCGACTGAGCCACAACCGCCCTATATTATCGTTTACTATAGTAACGCAATCGCAGGGACATATATGGTGAACACTCTACATAATCTAAACCTAATGATGAGGGGCTGTGGCTCAGTCGGTAGAGCGGGTTGTCCACTAATCCACTAATTGTAGGGTTGGCTATATAAGTGCGCCATTTAATGAATAAAAAAAAAAAACCCTGTTATTTAACAAGTTATTATATATATATAATCCTTAATATATTGAAGCGTTCTGCAAGGAGCTATTTATTTAACATTTCTGGAAGGAGTCTCCAGCGTCAGTGCTTTGTAATGGTCAGTAAGTTTTCAATCACGGGAGACTATTCTCGTTTCTCGGTAACATGACAAGCTATGTTTTTTTTAACTGTAAAAAAACAGTAAAAAAAAAAAAAAAACACAGGCGGCTGTGGCGCAGGTGGTAGAGCGGGTTGTCCACCAATCGTAGGACCCGACCCGGATGACTCCACATACCGAAGTGTCCTTGGGCAAGACACTGAACCCCAAGTTGCTCCCGATGGCAAGCTAGCACCTTGCATGGCAGCTCTGCTACCATTGGTGTGTGTGTGTGTGTGTGTGTGAATGGGTGAATGAGAACCAATGTAAAGCGCTTTGGATAAAAGCGCTATATAAGTGCGCCTTTTACGATTTACCATTTTTTGGGCTAAAAAGTGAGAGAATGACTGTTTATAACTGCTACAACACACGTAGTAACAGGAACTAACCTGTTTATTGACTGTTCCACGACATTAAATGCAACTATAAATGGATAAAATGAATGCCATTCCATAATTAATCAAATTAATTACACAAATTACTGGGGTGAAATCAGTGACAAGGTGGCGTGATGCAGTCTGATGAGAAGCTGAGTTACAGTTATCAGCCTGAAGTTGATTATTTTCCGATAAAGCACTTTCATTGCTTAATAATTAACTACCACTCGGAGTGTTTCTGAATCTCAGAGAACATTCGCAGTCTCATGAGGGACTTGGTTGATTGGTTCTGTGATGACATACAGGAGTATGTAATGTACACATGAATTTCAAGTCCTTAATATAGAGCTTGCACTGCAGTGTAAAAACATTCACTTTCACCGGCGTTATAGATTGTGTTTCGGTGAGACTGGCCCAAAATGGTCTTTTTCTGCCAGTGTAATCTCAGTAGTTTAAAAAAACGTAAGAAAAGGCTGTGCTTATTACAGGACCCACCGACACACATACATAAATAACCCTCCCCATGTACAGTATCACTTCACAGCTGTGTTGTGTCTGTGAATTATTTATTGAAGCATCTGGGTTTATATAATAAGACCCATTACAAGTCTGTGGCCCATGTGGATAGTTGGCATGGGGAATGTCTCCTATTTCTATCAGAAGCGGTATTAGTATGGAATGAAGACAGGGACCTTTTCTTAAAATCTATTCCTTGTCAACAGACCTGGATAAGTATTTCATAAGGGTATGTGTGTGGGTGGGAATTCAGTACAAAAGCCTGTATGGCTTTAAACAATGATGCAAAGGGACACACGCATACACTATATGTCCAAAAGTATGTGGACGTCTCATTCCAGTATTAAACATCCCATTCCTAAACATGGACGCTAATATTCAGGTGTTCCCCCTTTGTGATTGTAACAGCCTCTACTCTTCTGAGAAGACTTTCCACTAGATTCTGAAGTGTAGCTGTGGGGATTTGTGCCATTTCAGCCAGAAGAGTGCTGGAGGACGGGCACAGCGAGGGGGCCTGGTGAACAGTTAGCATTCCAATTCATTACAAAGGTGTTCAGTGGGGTTGAGGTTAGGGCACTGTTCAGGCCACTGCGAGTTTTTCCACACCTATCTTGGCACATCCTGTCTTCTGTCCTCGCTTTGTACACAGGGACGTCGTCATGCTGGTGCAGGTTTGGGTGAAAGAAAATTGTAAAGCTACAGCATACCAATACACTCTCATATCGGTGTTATGGTCATGCTGTCCACATACTTTTAGCCATATTGTGTATACACAGATACACTCACACTCTTTAAGCCACATATAATAAAATGCAGAATACATGACAAGTGTCTTTAACTGAAAATGTCTGGGAAAATGTTTTTGACCTTGTCTGAAAGCACAAATCTATATTTATGTCTACAGGCTAGCTCACATCTTCAAACAGGGATGTACTGGACTCAATGCCCAGAATAAAGCAAGGATTATCTATATTAACCATCTAACGCCTTGTTAAGTATCAGAGAGAATGCTGCTGGCAATATTTCTTACCAAACTGCTAACTGTTTAGTTTGCTTGATTGATAAAATCCAATGTTGGGGAACCTCCCCTGCAAAATAGCTTATTTTTTTCTTCACGCATCAGTTTGACTACACCAGGGAAGGGAGGCCTGGGAAGAAGACTCATGTTCAGAGGAAATCATCATGAGGACATTTCAGTAACAAAGAACAGAATATAAATAAGCACATCCCTGTGTGGGCGGAGTTTGCATGTTCTCCATGTGCGTCGGGGGTTTCCTCCGGGTACTCCGGTTTCCTCCCCCAGTCCAAAGACATGCATGGTAGGCGTGTCTAAAGTGTCCGTAGTGTATGAATGGGTGTGTGAATGTGTATGTGATTGTGCCCTGCGATGGACTGGCACCCTGTCCAGGGTGTACTTCCTGGGAGAGGCTCCAGGTTCCCCACCATCCTGTCGGATAAGCGGTATAGAAGATGGATGGATAGATGGATGGATGTAACCTGGAAAGATCACAGCTAATCTGAGAGCCACAGCATTGCAAAGATTAAAAAAAAAAAACATGGCCTATTGAATGAAAAACCATAATTTTGAAAACAAGGTATGAGAAGGGGATAAAAAGTAGCCTGGGAAAGTGTTGCAGAAGGGAGTACGGAAATTACATGAAGCAGCGAGTGGCGAGCTGCCTATGAATTTTCATAATGTATGCTTTTTACTGTCTGAGTGTCTGTGGCAGGAATGAGTGTGATTTGTTATCACGGCTGAGGGTTGTCAGAAGTTTCAGCATGTTGGTGTGGGTAAGTGCTTCTGAGTGTCTACATATCTGGTTGTGTGTGTGTGTGTGTGTTCAATTATCCATTTGCCAAAGGGAAGAGGGAGAAGAGAGAGGGGGAGAAAAATAAGAGAAGGACTGCATGTGTCTGATATGTCAGGATGTCTCAGGATGACTGCATGTATCTGTTTGTATGTGTTAGGACATCGGCGTGTGTGTATGCGTGTTTCAGCCGAGCGCAGTGTCTCAGAGGAACAGGGATGGGCAGCTGTAGGTCAACTATGCAACGCTCAGCATCCTTCCTGTAAAATAAAGCCTCTCTTACTCTGACAATTGAGGCATATTGATGGTAATCAGGACATACACGCGCACACACACACACACACACACACACACACACACCGCAGGAGCCAGGAAGAAAAAAATCAGAGTTGACATATGAACACGCTATACTGCTCAAGGATCAGACGTGATATTACCGAGACTGTAAAAAGGTGTTCACATTCAGTAGACTTTCAATTAAGACTCTCTTCCAGGTCATTTGTGATTCATTAGCACAGACGCAGCCCTAACGTTCATGCTAAAGAGGATGAAATAGAAACGACCCAAAGATTTCACAAATCAAAGACACTTCCTCAGTGGAAAATCTTTTTTGCAAGAATTTTCCATGTTTCCACAAATTACACCAAGTGCCTTCAATCATGTAGTTCCGAGGTTAAGGGTGAGTTTTTTTTCTTAAGATGTGAAATTGTACCTGTGTTTTTATCCAACCTACAATGGATCGATTATGTCGTTGTTGGTGTCGTTATGTGAGCAATCTATTTTTTTTAGCTTTTAGTTTTCCCCAGGGTTGTATGTTGTATGATTGTGACCAATTAAAGCGTTTAAATTTGCATTGAAAGGCGTCAGTTGTGGTGGTTCGGGCACCTGGTAAGGATGCCCCCTGGGCGCCTCCCTAGGAAGGTATTCCAGGCACATCCAACTGGGAGGAGACCTCGGGGAAGACCCAGGACTAGGTGGAAAGACTATATTTCCACACTGACCTGGGAACGCCTCGGGATCCCCCAGTCAGAGCTGGTTAATGTTGCTCAGGAAAAGGAAGTTTGGGGTTCCTTGCTGGAGCTGCTACCCCCGTGACCCGATTAGGGATAAGCGGTTGAGGATGGATGGATGGATGGATAAAGCGTTTAAAGCTTTATTCAAATTAATAAATATCATTCTCATCAACAAGTATGCCTATTTTGATCAAAACTGTTGAGGAAGGAAACTCTTGGTACTCTTATTATACTAAGAGTTATACTGCATTCCAGTAGTAGCACAATTAATTCATTCATTAGCTGAACCTTTCTTACAGGTCTAAGATCACATTTAAACTAGGCTTGTTCTGCTATTGGGTCTATTGAATCTTTTATTTATTTTTTTAATGATATGCTCACTAAGCCACATAATAAAATGTTGCTTATAAATCCTAAGTGCTCTAAACCTATTAACCCTTTTAAGTACAGTAGTACCTCGATCTACGAGCAGCTCCATCTACGAGATTTTCGACCTACGAGATGGAACTCGGAGAAAATTTCTGCTCGAACAACGAGCTGAGGTTCGAGCTACGAGATGGGAAAATTTCGAAGATTGAAGATTTTGAATTTACAGTAGATATGTAATCGTATTATATGCAATCGTAGGGTGTCCTTGGGCATGACACTGAACCCTAAGTTGCCCCCGATGGCAAGTTAGCACCTTGCATCGCAGCTCTGCTACCATTGGTGAGTGAATGGGTGAATGAGACACAGTGTAAAGCGCTTTGGATAAAAGCGCTATATAAGTGCGCCATTTACCATTCATTTTGGCTGTCTATGATTCATAATTATTTATAATATAAAGTAGAATATGTAAAGTGCAATTTTAGTTAATGTTACGTAAGATAAATGTTTAGTGCAATACGTACAGTACAGTATCTAACTGTGCGATTCAAGTTTACCGCCGTCTCCATGCCTCCCTCCCTCCCTCCTCCTGCTCAGCCTTCGCTACCGTAGCTGATACAGTATCCATACGTAAGTACCCACAGAATTACCTGTTCAATGTCTATTTTCTTCTTTTATGATTACAGTACAGTACAGGTATTTAAACTGCATTAATTACACATAGGTTTGTATGGGAAAACATGCCTTTTTATATGTAGTACAGTGTTTTGGGGGAATTTTAAAGGGTTGGAACCAATTAAATTTTTTTCCTTTATTTTAAATGGAAATAATTCGATCGACTTACGAGATGATCGACGAACGAGCTAGGTTATGGAACAAATTAATCTCGTAGGTCGAGGTACTACTGTACTCAGGACTCATTTTTTCACTTTGCTACCCACATGGAGAGATTTTGCTCAGTACAGACTCTATAAGTTTTATTTCGTACATTCAGTGAAGCAGCTCATTTACCAGCATCCAAAAAAAAAAAAAAAATGTTAAAAACATGTACAAATGTTCATTAAATGGTTGTGAATAAATTCAGAATAATACATTCTTCATGTTTTTGCAATTTAAAATCTCTTTGCGTTTCATGATAAGTAGTAATAAAAAATGAAACCCAAATAGGAATTATTTATATAAAACTTACAACATGCAGCTTGTTATTAACTGTAATATCTACAAAGTAAGGGGGTTAAGCAGAGCTTTCTGTTTTTGTCTCCCCTCTAGTGTCAGACCCTATCATGTCCCTAATGGAAGCCACTATGCCTCTAGAGAGCACCGTGTCCTTGCCTGGGGTGACTGTTAGCATTTGGTGTGGGTGGCAGTCTGCTGGGTGCTCATGTTGTTATATATGTCGTGAATGCTCAGACAGCAACCAGGCAATGTGTTTATTTTGTCCTGCGACGAAGCCACACTGCAGTATGATTATTCATGAAGCGGAGGAGTATACCTGTGAGATGTCCATCACGGAGTCACAGCTCAAGGGACGTGCCGAGGTCAGGTCATTGAAGCCTAGCAGCGTGGAGATGATTCCGTTCTGATCGATTCGACGGATCATGGTGCCATCGACGAAGAAGATGGTGCCATATTTGTCCACGGTAATGCCTAGAGTAGACGATGAAAAAAAACGGAAATGCATTGTCTCCATCACAAATGATGTGTCCAAAATGTAAAGTGCTGCCTAGGAACTGACTAATCTCAGAAATATATGTTTGAATAGAATGTTGCTTTTAGAAATCCCTACTGATTTGTGAAAGTTTTTGAAGGCAGAACAAAGGTATCCTGGGCTGTCCTAATTATCCCACATTTCTGTACTATTGCCCAGGCATTCTGACCAGTCTGAGAAAACCAAACTGAACTAAACTAACGTAGGGCGGCTGTGGCTCAGTCGGTAGAGCGGGTTGTCCACTAATCCACTAATCGTAGGGTTGGTGGTTCGAATCCCGGCCCGGGTGATCCCATGCCGAAGTGTCCTTGGGCAAGACACTGAACCCTAAGTTGCCCCCGATGGCAAGCTAGCACCTTGCATGGCAGCTCTGCTACCATTGGTGTGTGTGTGTGCTCTCATTTGTAAGTCGCTTTGGATAAAAGCGTCTGCTAAATGAATAAATGTAAATGTAAATGTAAACTAAAACAAACCAGCCCAAACAAAACCAAGCCAAGCCAAACTACACCCAAACAAAATCAAGCCAAACTAAACTCAAACAAAACCAAGCCAAGCCTAGCTAAACCCAAACCACGCCAAACTAAACCCAATCAAAATCCGTCCAAACCAAACTAAACCAAGCCAAAGCAAACATCAGAATTTCCTAGCATCGTTGAGTACAATTAGAGTATACACAAAAAGACTATATATTTCCTCTATTTGTTTTAACTCAATGTTATTTCTCTGAGAAGAAATAACTGGTGTAGTCACCGAACATTTGTTCATTTTTCCCCATTTAGGCTAATGGTCTTCTAAGGTTCCGAGGTTAGAGCTTATTAGTGTATGTCAGAACCTTGGCAAAGTCATGACATATGCTGCCTTTTATTTCCTTATAGATTTATAATCAAACTACTGGCTTTTATGATACAACATAGGCAGCAAGGCATCAGTTAAGTTGCCTTCTATTTTGGACACACTCAACCTTTGAGAAAAAAGGGAGACCGACCAGTAAAGCTTATCGGACTGTTTGGGTGCAAGTATAAATGAGAAGATCCTGAGTTAAGATGAATGTAATGAAACGAAGTGGTAGTTTAAAGAACAACGTCTGCTTAATATATATATATATATATATATATATATATATATATATATATATATATATATATACACACACACAATGCAGTGCAGATGTGGAAATCAAAAATCCAGTATCTCTGAATGTGTATATTTAGCACAGTGCTGACAAAGAAAGACTGACACAGAAAGAGAGATCACAAAGATATAAGAAAGCCTATGATCGGGTGACTAATCAATCTTATAACAGTCAGGAATAGGTGTGGCCCAGCTATAACACCCCGTGTCTGTAATCAGTGGCTTTTGTAGCGAAAGCTTTTTTTTTGATAAACACTACACAAGGTATTGCCCATGCACCATCGATCTGAAATCTTGAGAGAGAAAATATCATTATACCTATATTTCTGGAAATGAAGGGAAGCATTGATCTGGGCTGTAAAACGCCAGCTCTTTCAAGATGCCTGCACTGCTTCTTCCATCCTAAATAGCCCCACAACTCCAATGAACAACCCAGAGCACTAAACATCCACCGCTCAGTGCTGGACGACCCTCCATCTCCAGCCTGTGATGGATGATGGCTGTATAATTTGGCCTTGCACTGCAAGTTTTGCTAACAATTTCATGCTGGAAAGTGACATTATGCAGTCCAGATAGTTTCTAATCTGCATCTCATATAATTTCTATACAGAGGAGGATATTTTGAGCACCTGTGATAAACACAGCGTAATACAGCGTGTCAACAATGTATTTCACTAAAATGCTATAGATACCAATAGGACTATACGTCTAGGTAAATATGCTAAAATATTTATGAAATCATGAATATTTCTTTTTTAGTGTGCTTTAGAGCAAGCATTTTCTGAGAGCTGTAACTAAACAGTGAAGCAGGGCATCTCTCCAAGAGCCATAATCAAGATTTTACATAATGCCTTTACAGGAAATCTGTCAGCAGCTTAAATTATGTTCAAACCAGCAGGCTAAGAATGTTTTCTTCGCATATCTGGTCTAAGCAGGAAAGATTTTCTTAAGTCGGAAGGCAAAGAATAACATAAAATCTGACTTAAGATTTAAGATATTTTTATGTAATTAAATTCTTTAGATGATCCTCTGGATAAACCCATAAAGGTTCAACAGTTTTCCCTTTCCGAAGATTCCAATTAAATCAAATAAACAGCCACAGTTGGACAACCTTTCTTCTTAGAGTGAGCAGCAACCACGCAAAATAAATGTTATAAGAACAGGTTCACCGGCTCTAGCCGACAGCATTTTATTGCTAAATAATTTGGCTAACAGTACGTAAGCACCTTTCTAACAGGTTATGTTTTGTTTGTTGCTAGCATTGCTAAGTTGACTTTCTGATATATATTTTTTCATGTAAATGCTTGCTGACATCTCTGTGGTGAAATAGTATAATGGTGAAATCTCACCTCTGGGGTTAGTTAGAGTCGCCTCAACAGCCTTGCCTCCGTCCCCACAGCGTGTCTCATCGTAGGGAAGACATTGGTCCCCTGTCCCCGCCACCAGCTCCAGGTTCTTCGCCACATCCTTCACCATGTTTAGAGACTTCACCTTGAACACCTTCCTACTGCTGGTGTCTGACAGGTACAGAGCTCCTGACACCGGACTCGTGGCCAGGTAGTACTTGTGGGCTGGACTGTTACTGTATACATACAAAATAAATAAACAAATAAATAAATAGATGTTGGCACACATCATTTGCATTTGTGTCACATGATTGTAAAGAGAAATCTCTACGCAATAAGATATAGTTTTTGCAGCATTCTCTCCACACGTTCCTAACAGCGGAACTGATATCGCTGTAGGTGTAATCACAGTCACGTTCAGACCTGGTAAGCAGATGTTCACACCATATATAAAAACCCATGATGGAGAAATACTGTGCATACGTGCCAACTTCAAAATCCTAACCCAATTACATACCAACATTTCAGCTGCCACAGACAGCCGTGTGATGTTTATTGCATTCATATTCAATATGCGCATCACTGTTAAACAATCAAATGTAAGCTTTTCCCATGCTGGGTAAAACCTCCAGGTGGCTAATGTGTTGTCAGTGCATGCAGGTAGGTGGGCTACCAATTTCCCATGAGAGGAATGCTTTCTTATAGAGATATATATATATATGGTCTGAGGTCTGTTATCTTAACATGATAAATTTTCAAACAGAAATGGCATACTGCTCAACAAATAGCCCATTATACAAAAAAGTCAAGTTGTCACAGCCATCTCTCACATCCACACGGGGGCTCGCCAAAATCAATTCCCGACAAAATAGCTTCAATCAAGTTGGAGTTGAGAAAGCCATCTACCTGCTGAAACACCGACTTTACTCAGGTATTTGCTGCTGGTCCTCTCCTCCGCAAGCTAATCGAATAAAGGAGACAAGGCACCTGCACGGCAATTTAAAGTTTTGGCTAATTGAGTGTTGGCATGCTGCTGGGCACTTCAACTGATGTGGACTCAAAACACAAAAGTGACTAATGCAGTCTTTCACCTTACCTCTGTGGTGCTTAACGCCAGGTCTGGAGGGCTGAAGTTAAGCACAATTTGCCATTTTCCCTGCTCAAAGACACAAGATTACTAGTCGAGGTTTTATAGCCAGCTTCCAGTACTCCAGGAATGCAATGGGGCACTCGATTGTACCCTTTCATTGAAATTCAGTACAGCCTTTAAGAAAAATATATAATGTTTTTGTTGGCCAAAATGGGGAAGCAGCATGAGAAATCACAGTGATGTTCTGAAAAATCTAAATCTGAAAGAAAGACCATACTTGTAACTCTACCTCCTTTCTACGTAACATAGTTTAACATGGTTTCTCCTGTTGATTCTCATGTTTCAAAATCACCACCTCTTCATCTATGACAACTACTAGGGCGGCTGTGGCTCAGTCGGTAGAGCGGGTTGTCCACTAATCCACTAATCGTAGGGTTGGTGGTTCGAATCCCGGCCCGGGTGATCCCATGCCGAAGTGTCCTTGGGCAAGACACTGAACCCTAAGTTGCCCCCGATGGCAAGCTAGTACCTTGCATGCAGCTCTGCTACCATTGGTGTGTGAATGTGCTCTCATTAGTAAGTCGCTTTGGATAAAAGCGTCTGCTAAATGAATAAATGTAAATGTACTACTGTTTAGCAGCCACCAAATTCAGGTCCACAATAACTCCAAGATCAGTTGAAGGCATGGTCTGCACTTGATGTTTGGTTCATAGTGACTTGATCTGTTCTAGTGTTCTTTGGTGGGTCTTGACAGAAGCGCTTATCTCCACATGAACACAGTATGAAAGGTCAGGATGAGAGACATGCTTTAAGAGAGTTAAAAAGGTCAAGAGTCAGAAAAGATCACAATGCTGAGAAAAGATTTGCTCTTTTCTAGTGCCTGTCCTGGTGAAGTAGGCAATGGTGAGCTAAATATAGCTTACATTATTGGGCTTCAAGACAGTGCTTTCTTGCTACACATCATTAATGATAATAACTTATCTGTCTAAGAAGCAGAGGTCTAGATTTATTCTTCGCAATCCCTGAATATCGCTTAAGGTGTAGGCAGCCTTGCCAAAGCCCAAGACGAAAGAAGCGAATCTGTCCTATTGCCAACTCCAATTTGTTATGCGGAATGACAACTGACCTTCTGGTTCGTGCTTGGAAACAGGCTGCTCCAGCTGACCTGAGGGCAGAAAGTCCTCTCTGCCTCCACTGACCACACTGACTGATGACCTCCATTTGGAAAAGAGGTAAGTAAGGGTTTGTCACAAAAAGATTCAGCCTTGCTTTCTCAAAGATCAGCAGGGAGGTGTCCAGTTGGCA
Source organism: Noturus placidus (assembly GCA_022414735.1). Lineage (NCBI taxonomy): Eukaryota > Metazoa > Chordata > Actinopteri > Siluriformes > Ictaluridae > Noturus > Noturus placidus. Next base: position 270,264 of record JAFFST010054898.1, on the reverse strand, counting down.
AGCTGACTTTGTTCTCTCACTTTCCTGAAGTTCAAATAGTATCCAGCAACACTGGTTACCGTACTGCACATGATTTTCCCATCATGCTCTTTTAATGTGAGGAATATATCCTACATTTTTGGACTCTCTATTCCTTTCCACTTTTAGGGGGATAATTGGATTTCACAATGGGTCATCGTGATGATGAAGAGTAGCTCGGGCAGAGAACGGACACCTTATTAATTGTCCCAGCACATGGCAGTGAAGTCTCACACACACACAGTATCACTCTCACACACTCACATTAACACATGAACACCAATTGACACTGCTCACATTTCTACATTCTCCTAATTTAACAATGATTATAGCCAATGTGACAGTCTTTCAAATAACATTCTAAAAAAAAAAGCGGGGTTCCAACCTGAATGATTCATTGGTTTATTCTTCTGGGAACTCAATTAATGGTTCTTAGTAGAAGGGATTCCCTTACAGAAATCTCCAGTTACACCTAGATATATGCTGTGATTCTGCTCATATGGAGACAGATAGAATGTGTCAAGCCTTCCTATTTCCTGCCTAGAACTGAAAGGTTCATCACAGGACAGACTCCAGTCCACCAGGAATGGAACAGGGCAACCCTGTTGTAAACGTTTATTGAGCTTTGGTAGAGCTTTCAAGAAAAAATATGTATTTAATGTGGACCAAAATGGAAATGCAGAGTGATTGGAGAGTTCCGACCAAGTATGGGAAAACACAATGGAATTGATTCTTGCTGTAAACTAGGGTTAGGGTTAAAAGGGTTAAATCTAAAGATATACTTAGCTATATTCTGCTCATATGGAGACAGACGGAATGGAGACAGCCTTCCTCTTTCCTGCCTACAACTGAAACGTTCACCACGGGAGCCGTGACCCGCCTGCGTGAAGATCAATCAATAGCACTTCATGCGAGATGACTTTTCTGTGAGGACTGCAAGCAGCTGGTATTTGCCAGGCTACCTCTGCCCAATCACTCACGTCCTGTCAGTCAAACCTGAGCACTGTTGCTCACTGTCATGCCAGACACCTGCTCATGCACCACTAAGGCTTGTCCTCCGCTAAGAGAAGTAATGCGCACAAGCACACATCCTGCGATGTTTTTTCACTTCAGACATTCAATTTGAAGTCTAGGGCATTTCGGATGATGAACTACAATCCGTGACACCAAACTTCATTAATGAACTGCACATTTGAACGGTACTAAAAGCGGTTAAATTTTTCCCTGACCAAAATGTCAAATTAGGCTATATAAAAGGCAGTCAGCTTTTTTCCTCCCTGCTCCTAGAGTCATTATGGGAGCCATGTCCCCTGAGGGTGAGAAATATCTAAAGCACTGAAACAGGGCTTATGCAAAGTATATATAACTTGACATGGCTGCTCCGTCTACCTGTCTGACATTTCAAATAATGGTCCTGGGAGTCTGTCTCTCTCTGATACACTGACATATCTCTCTCTGCAAATGTTTGCTTTACTGTATGACCACAATTCTGGGACAGGTGGAAATGTGTGCATCCAACTAACTTCTGTACATGCCCATCCAATGGACTGTCATCACACTGCCCTTTTCACCACTGCGGGAGATCTGATTTTTTCTGATGCACTGAGTGGGTAGCTGTGTCAGAATGTTCACTCAACACACAGGCTGGCAGCACAGATCTCGTCCATATGGCAGACGTTTTGGCAAATCCTTACAGTCTCCGGTGCCTTGTATGACATGAGATACTATTATAAAATGGGTGATGCTTGAAAGAAGAAGTGATCTTTTCAGAAATCTCTTACCTGTGTCTGAAATCTTTATTTCTGTATCGTTTGACAAGAACAGCAGGAAGAAAGAAGGAAGATAACCACAGGATTAGCAGAGGTTAGGATTAGCGAGTTAGAAGTGTGTGAGTATTCAGCTCACGCAGGAAAGATATCCAAAAGACAAAATTAATATGATAAATCAATCATCATATTACCCACTCCAAAAGTAGAACAATATACAAACATCTTAACCCCTTCATCTCCCAGGATACATCAGTGGCGCCGCAATTACAACACTATATATATATATATATA
>JAFFST010054898.1:231312-264678 GCA_022414735.1 Noturus placidus | reverse complement strand
TCCCTCTCTCTCACACACACATATATACATATATATATACATATATATATATATATATATATGTGTGTGTGTGTGTGTGTGTGTGTGAGAGAGAGAGAGAGAGAGTGAGAGAGAGAGAGAGAGAGAGTTTCATGTTTTACTTCTGCTTCAACCATTTCAAATGCTCTCCACACACGAGTCAATCCCATTTAACTCTGAGTAAAGCTCTCCGGATTCTAAAAGTTGCTGATAACTGCTATCTGGCAGGAAGCTTATCTTAGAAGTCACAAAAATAATCAATAACAGTGTATGTGAGGGGGAGTATGTACTGTAGCAGACATGATGTACCTAAGCTCCAGAACACTGGTGACATTCCCAGTGGTGAAGATGCGACGGACATAGTTGAAGTCACCCACAAATAAGCTGCCGTCTGAGCCACAGGCCAAAGCTACTGGTGCTAGAAGCTTATTCCCATCAGCCAGACCATTACAGCTTGGACAGGAGATGCTACGCCGCCGCCCGTTCCCCATAATGCTCCCGATGACTGGGGGCTGCTGGGAAATGAACACATTCTCCCCATTGCCTTTGTGCAGGATGCCTGTAGGAGATGACAGAAGATGTTCAGCTGGTTATTGCGTAACTCATTATAAAATACATTCATGTGAAATAAGCATAAAAGATACAAAGAAGCATTTAACAATAACATGTTATCAAACTCACTGGGTGTTTTAATTACGTTGCTTTATTCTGTATGTATGCATGTGTGCATGCATGAATGGTTTTATGTATTTATTTTGGGAGCACATTCTTTTCTTTTATTTATTTTATCTTCTCTCTGGTGGAAGGTAACAGTGTAATAAGAGAAGTCATGGGGCTTTACTGCTGATTCAATTCAATTCAGCTTTATTTATAAAGGCATCTTCCTGTCATGGAGCAACACGATTTCTGATACTTCAGGAGAAGGCATTTCATATCATATTACCAGAGCTGAATGGAAGCAGATGAAGGGAGACTCGCATTTATCGGCCCGGGTCTTTTCATTCCGTTCATGATGTGCTTGTTTTGTGTTTACATAAAATAATGTCTACTCTATAAATCACTCATCATTCCATCACTGCGTATGCTCTATGAGGAGCTCAAACCCAGAGTTCTGCAAATGTATTATTATGTAACTTATTATTATTATTATATTTACCATTTAACCCAAATGTGCATATTTCTAAAATCATTTTAAAAGGGAAACAATCATAAACACTAGCTTCCAGAGCCCTGAAGAAAAGCTAAAGCATCATTATAAATCCAAACACGTTTCTGAGTGAATCAATATATCCACTGCTGAGCTATAATGAACAGTTGCATATAAATTCATGTCATCGTCACTGGCCAATGAAAATGGTGGAATATAGTTACATTTACATTTATTCATTTAGCAGACGCTTTTATCCAAAGCGACTTACAAATGAGAACACACTCACACACCAATGGCAGCAGAGCTGTCATGCAAGGTGCTAGCTTGCCATCGGGGGCAACTTAGGGTTCAGTGTCTTGCCCAAGGACACTTCGGCATGGGATCACCCGGGCCGGGATTCGAACCACCAACCCTACGATTAGTGGATTAGTGGACAACCCGCTCTACCGACTAGTTAAAAAAAAAAAGCAGTACAACTGAAAATAAATGGAATATGTTAAAAACAAACAAACAAACAAACAAACAAACAAACAAACCGAGCTAACATATTTTTTAGTATGATCTTTCTATCGCTAACATTCCTCAGCGCTGCACAAAACGTCAAATGGTGCAAATGTCAAAATTCATTCCAGTCTGCTTAGTCCTTAATAATAAAATCTGATAACTTTGCCAACTCTCTCTCTGAGCACTGTGAATTCCATACATACAAATGGACTATACAGTATACGGTGAGTGAGGAATGAGAGAATGAGAGAGAGAGAGAGAGAGAGAGAGAGAGAGAGAGAGAGAGAGGAGACGCACGAATGAATGAGATATCTGATGGTAAGCCAGTATCAACTTCAGAGGAAGTCCTCTATCGGAGCAGTTTGTTCTCCCACTGACTGGATTTGCTATCAGTGACAGATCGAAGTGCCACCTGCGCTCCACACGCTCCTGTAAGTACGGCTCATTTTCTGTGATGAGTGTGTATGGACGTTGGCGAGAGAGCTTGCTCCTGATAGAAAATGGCGAGTGCACATGGCTCCCGTCTTTCAAAACCAATTCGGCAGGAGGATGAAAACTGACCTCCCACCAAAAAGGCATAAAAAAGACAATAAAGAGAAACAGAGTGGACCAAATGGCCTCTTTTGCCCAGTTCTCCTCTATGGCCTGGAGAACTGTAGCATTAATAAGCCATATATGAAAAATAAAGTCTGTATTTATATTTGAGAAAAGAATCACATTGCACACCAATGTGTAGGCATTTTTTTTATGATGTTTGCAGCTTTCAAATTGGCCAAGATGCAAACATTTATGGTTTCCATTAAAAAGTCCCCCAAATAGATGTAAAATATATTTACATTTTAAACCTTTAAATTTGCTTATCACCCATATCTACTGTTCTGTTGTGTCACACCACTTTTTATATGCAATATACTGTATAACAGGCATATACAATATACACAATAAATACAAGTTGAATGGATGAATGACAAAATAACCCACTTGACTTGAACTGACTTACACCTGGTGATTTGTGCAATAACAGCCTCATTACATAGCCATTTACTGCTTTTTACTTGATGAAAGATGTTGTCCTTGACAGCTCCTTAATTTCTGAATAACCACAATTTCCAGGCATTCTTTTCCTTCACTGACATTTGGGGTTTGCATTCTGTTTTGCTTTGCTCTGCTAGAGATTTAAATCAAAAGGGGTCATGTATCAGCCCCTCTGAAAAATTCCAGGAAAGGTGTCATGCATCAGCAATTCAGGAGCTGTACTTAGCCGTGTCCTAGTTGGTTACCATGTCAATCCTCCTGAGATTTTGATTCTGGTTTGTGTTGACCCTTTCTCAATTCTAGTGTAAAAGTGAAAAACGGGGATTTTTGTGTGTGTGTGTGTGTGTGTGTGTGTGTGTGTGTGTGTGTGTGTGTGCGAGCTCACCGCTCTGAATGTTGAGCGCATGGTGTTTGTCTATGCTCCAGCCTCCCAGGTTGGATGCTGTGTTTTCGTAGCCCTGTAAGATTGCTGTCCTCTTCTCCCACAGGATCATATCAGGACACGACTCATACTCAAAGCCCACAGACACTGTTCAAGCACAGCACACTAGAGTGAGCACTACAAGCCTACATACACACATCACCACAGTGTTCTAATTGATGATCACGATGAGACATTTCTCAAAGACTATTATCATTATATGCTTTTCATGATCAGAAGAAATAATTACATTAAAGTGAAGTTAACCGTGCAGCTTGCCACTTTATGTATATAGACCTTTAACAATTATGCAATGCCAAAGAGATCTCAGAAATATTCAATTTTAATATTGAGATGCAATGGATTTGGCTGGTTTCTTCGTTATAGGCTTTTTATTTCTCACCCAGACATTAGCTCAACCCCTTAATGTCCTACTTATTTAGGAGGCATACTTAATTTCTTATATATTGAAATATGAGGATGGGTGGATTGAGGTGAAAGGAAGGTCTTAATTGCAATTCACTTCACAAGTAGCTAAGTACTTTAAAAATGAGAAACAATGAAAATGGCAATCCATATAACCTTACACAAGGAGAAATTTACATTTACTCATTTAGCAGACGCTTTTATCCAAAGCGACTTACAAGTGCACACCAATGGTAGCAGAGCTTCCATGCAAGGTGCTAGCTTGCCATCGGGGGCAACTTAGGGTTCAGTGTCTTGCCCAAGGACACTTCGGCATGGGATCACCCGGGTTCGAACCACCAACCCTACGATTAGTGGATTAGTGGACAACCCGCTCTACCGACTGAGCCACAGCCTCCCAGAAATAGAGTAAATATTCACTTTTTTTCTTCTTCTTCTTTTAACCAAATACATGATGATCCACTCACCAAAAGCCTCAGACAGGCCATACACCTTCTGACTGTAGACATCAGTCTTGTCCCAAACAAAATCATACGAGAGGCTGGGTGCTGCTGAGAACCACTTCCTGAAAAGGCGGCCCTCCACAGCCAACATGAGATGCACCTTCATCAGGCTGAAAGGGATGACCGCGCGGGTCAGTGTGACCCTCAGGACTGACTTATAACCTGCTGTTCGGCTGCTCAGGTATCCCAGGCGCAAATCTGTCCCAGGAATACGTACTTCCTCTTGAAGAGCCTGCACAAGAGAAGATCCAAAGTTTAAAAAGTTCTGACAAAAGGTGCAAGTTCAAATGTGCAACCATCTGAGAGTTCATTCAGCACTAAAGCAGATGCTCACAGCTGGAATGTGAATAGTACCCAATAACAAGACATGGATAAACTCATTTTATCTGTATGCACTGGCATAATAACAAATAAAAATAATTCTGCTATGAAATCGTGTGAAATGAAACCCCAGATAGACATCCTCAGAAAAGATAAGCAGTGGTAGAGCAGTGTTGGATCTCCCACAAAGGCCCAGTGCACAGAATTGATTGGTTCGTTAGTTTTCTCCTTACAATCTTTTTGACGCACACTGCAGTGCTCTCATTAAGTCACCACATGTAGCACTTTGCTTCTCAGACAAGACCAGAGCAATTAACACAGTCAGTGACTCCTTTGCAAATGCACAGATAAAGAGGGGACGACAAAGAAAAAGAAGGGTGTGTGCTAAAGTGTGCTCGTTTGTAAATCCTAATAATGACAGTACCAAAGACCATACACTGTAAAAAAAAAAAAAAACACAGAATGGTATAAAAATGTGTAAAAGATCACAGTAATCTATGCATAGAAGTGTGTGTGTGTGTGTGTGTGTGTGAGTGAGAGGAAGGATGGGGAAGACAGTGTCTGATATTAATAGGCCAGGCAGCACTGCATGTTGCACAGAGCCATTAATCTTGTATAGCAAAGGGGGAGACAAAATAATTAGAAGGAAACACATGGACACAGATACGCACTCGCAGACAAATACATGCAGGAATAGGCGAAAAAAAACAAACAAAAAAAAAAAAACACAACACATTAGGAACTGTCATTCAGAAATGTCTCATATATACTGTATACACAAGCATCATTTCGCTGTCATGTTCACAAACAATTTAACCATCTGCACCGAAGCCCCTGTTCCCCCCCGACAAAAAAAAAAAAAAAAAAAAAAAGATTATCTTCAAGGCAAAACATGCAGCTTTTCACTAGTGACTGCAAACTCTGGGTACAGAAATTCAATAAGTGTCTGCGTTCTGCTAAACATAATTATCCTTGCTCTGCAAAACGCTTGTGCTGTAAATTACACTGTGCATCTCCAACCAATTACAAAGCCCTGATGAAAGCGTTGCTACTAGCAAGAGTCACTCCTCCATTCCAGCTTGATGTATGCTCGCTCCAATCTGCTTCCTCTGTATATGAGGGCATAGGGTCCTCTATCATTGACAACAGCTGGCATGGAATGAATCACACACGCAGCGCAATAGAGGGCATACAATCCATTTACAGAGTGCACTAAAGGGCCAGATGTGTTTTGTTCCGTCTGTTAAAAGCTAATAGCAACTCTTCATCTAATTAACTCTCTCCCAATGAGAACCTATATGGTTGCTAACGAACAGTAACCGCACAACAGTAGAGGATAAAGAAGCAACAATGTCTAATATGAGTTTGAAATGAAACAACGAGATTTATATTTAGCCATGACAAATTTCCTGGTGTCCTGTGATGTGTTTTTACAGCCTCTAGTAAGGCAAACGCAGACGTCTCTTCTTTATTAATAAAACACTATATAAAAAGCAACCATTTGTCTAATCTCTGGAAGACAACTGTGTGGTGGTATGGGCTACCCATCAGATGTTCCATGCTGAATTCCGGTAGAAATTTTTTATTTTTACTTTAAGAAAATATAAATTTGATGTATCACATGTATAATCACTCCAGCTCAGAGATCACGTCACTCTACTATGATCTTCGCCATGGAGCTAAGCAGCGGCGATGAGTTTTATGTGGCCTGTGACAACATTGGCACACCACTAGCTGTATTCAGCGGCTCAGGCCTTATGATTAAGCAGATCCTCTATACGGCCTTTGGAGAGGTCTACCTTGACTCAAACCCCAGCTTTCAGCTCATAGTAGGATATCAGGGTGGCCTGTATGAACCCCTCATAAAGCTGGTGCACATGGGCCGCCGGGATTACGATGTCCTAGCCGGTCGCTGGACCACACCTGACCATGATATCTGGAAGCAACTGAACAGCAACAGCATAGTGCCCTTCAATCTCTACATGTTCAAGGACAACAACCCCCTGAGCAACACACAAGAGACTAAGTGCTACATGATAGCTAATATTGTATTGGCAGTGGTAGCTTAGTGGATAATATTATTAAACTGCTTGGACTACTGATTGAAAGGTCAAGCTGCCACTGCTGGGCCCTTAAGCAAGACCCTTAACCCTCAACTGCTCAATTGTATAAATAAGATAAATGTAAGTCGCAGGATAAAGGTGGCTACCAAATGCATTAAATGTAAATGTACTTCCTCCAAGACATATGAAGCCAGCTAATGCATCTTTCCAAACTGATGCCTATGCGGCATCACACAGCAGATGAACACATTTAGAACAAGGCGATATCACTCAGCCCTCTTCCACATACATGAGCTCACAGACCACTACGATTGCCTAGTGTTGCCATGATTAACAGAGGACAGAGAGAGTACGCCATCCCTCCCAAGGCCAATTTTGCAGCCTGGGACATCTCCAGGATTTGAACTTACCATAGCTTGACGTTAGGGCCAACGCTTGTCTAATGTGCTACTCACAAGCCCTGTAGAAAAGGTTTTATTTACTTTCTAAATAAGGAGCCAAACTCTGCTGTAGGCTATGAATTAAGGTGGCATTTGCAGTATTTGTGGTATATGTTGATTTATATTAATAATGTATTTATTACATGCAAATCAAATTAATAAAGAGCAGCTGATTTTAGACAGTTTTCCCTTTTCACTTTCAAAATGCTAACTTTACTTGTGCTTGCATTACCAGCACAACCGAGAACCATATTTCAAGAAAGCCTGTAGATTTCAGAACTATATATAGTAGAAAATGTCAAAATGTCACCTAGTGAAGGGTTTTCCGAGAGCGCCCGACCAGTATGCTTTGACTTCTGAATATAAGCATTTCTGCATGCTAGAGAATTCACTCGATATTTAAGAAATAACAAACATTAAATGCTAAGCAGGACAGAAGATAAAGAGGAATGCAAATAAAAGCAAAGAAGATGCTTTTAGAAGATGAAATAAAGCAGTCAATAACAGCATTAGTTAGGCAATCTGGTGTAATTTGATCCTTTCCAGGTGCTATTACATGGGGTTATTTATATTCTACCCCTGTGAGTATTGCAGCCTAGAATACCTACAGTTTTTGCTGAACCCATGTTTGTCTGATATATCTTTCAAACATTCAAACACATTCAGGATTCAGATACTTTGAAAGAGTCTCTTAAAAAAAAAAGTTCTGTCTCGACTAACAGGAAAAAGAAAATCAGGAAATCGTAAGAGCGGAATCATTCAGGCTGACTGAAATATTTCATCCTGAATGCTACATACATTACTAAACTGGTATTATATTCTCAATGGTCATTATACAGACTTGTAATTTTCTATAAATACATTCGCAATCCAATAATGTGATAATTTCTCGATGTGCGATGCCGCCATAAGGAATTTATAGAAAGACAAACCTGCTAGACACTCGCTTGTTAATTCATAGCCAAGCAGAAGTGGGAGTTTTATCACTTTTTTTTTTTCTTTACAGAAGTCATGCAACGAAACATAAGCTTTGATGATGTTTTTTTGTGAAAATGCCGGCGCACTGTGTAGTATCTGGATATAAAAATCACTGACACTTCAAGAGAAAAAGGAATCGGCTTGTAGAAGAGAACGTAGAGAGATTGCATGGTGTATTGTCATTTTATGAGGGTTTTCAACAAGGAGTAGTTTTAAGATCAGATTTTGAAGTTGGACTTTTAATAAGTGTGTAGTAGATTTAAGTATTTACATTTATTCATTTAGCAGACGCTTTTATCCAAAGCGACTTACAATTGAAAGCACACTCATACACCAATGGTAGCAGAGCTGCCATGCAAGGTGCTAGCGTGCCATCGGGGGGCAACTTAGGGTTCAGTGTCTTGCCCAAGGACACTTCGGCATGGGATCACCCGGGCCGGGATTCGAACCACCAACCCTACGATTAGTGGATTAGTGGACAACCCGCTCTACCGACTGAGCCACAGCCGCCCTATCAACAAGTATATCAACAAATCCCACTGCTTTAGTCAAATTTCCAGTTAATTTAATTAGAATATTGACACAGCAGGTCTAGTTTTATTTACAACACCTGCGATTTGGGGAATTTATGCAATTAAATTTGTGCCAAAAGCACTGGACGTGACTTTTCTAGAAACTGAACTCCGTGGAAAGAACATAACATGGACTTCAAATAAAGCGCATTCTTTAGTTAGTTTTCTAAGCTTCATTTTCTCGAATCGTGGTTTATGAATGTGCTGCCAGAGTTTCCGTTTACACTCTGTATGTTTAGTAAAATCCGGGACACTGACGTCTCTACTTCCTGGTCAAGGAGCTGTCGATCCAAACCCTACAAGCCAATAAGAGTAAATCGCTGTTAAGCCCACGCACATGTAAAATTTGGGCCAGAATGGCAAACGTAAACTTGTGGAGAAATGAAGCTTCGAAAACTGTTAGCAAAGAATGCTGTTTATTTGAAGTGCATGTTACATTTTGCCACCGAGTTCACTGTTTTCAATTTCAGAGTGTTTTTCTTTTTTCTCGCTGTATAGTTTTGTTCGTGTCTTGAAAAGTTATACGCACAGAAAGAGGAAGCATGAAAATGCATGACCTCTGTAATCAAACACAGTTTGTGAATATCAGTTGAACATAAAGTGAGCTGAATTGATTTAGCGTAGAGTCACATCTCTCTACAGACTTGATACTGGTTTAACAAGTGATGTTTTATCCTCTTAATGTTAGCGGAAAGCTGACGCATGAACATAGTTAACAACAGGCATCTAGGTTTCCTATATCTTTGGTCTCAGTAGGATTTAATATCACAATTCAGCATTTAGTAATAACAGCTTTTCAGACTCTTCGTGAACACCCACCTGGATCTCAGGCACCACAATGCCTCTGTCCTGACAGGCCAAGGCGAAGGCAGTGAGAGGAGCAGGCAGTACTACGGGACTCGGGCGTGTGAAACTGCTGAGGTCACAGCTGGGGATGTCGTTCACTTCATGCCGCATGACCACGGTGTCCATGACGAAGAAGCGTGACCACGGCAACCACAGCGTGTGCTCCTGCATGATGAATGGTGCACGCTCGAAGCGCAGTGCTACAGCCACGCCCCCGCTGGAGAGCAGGTCAAAACTGAAACATAGCCAGAAGATTATTGTGCTTTAGTGAAACTGTCACTCTGACAGACCACTCTGAGAGTCTGGACAGCTTCCATCACACCAGACGAACACAAAAAGACAATGTTCACTCACTTTGTCACAGCAATCATTTCTTTCTTTATTGCATGTAGGGATCTGTAATGGTTTTTATCTCTTGGGGCTTCTGACATGCTTCTTTTCACAATACAATCAACTCAGTACATGCATCATTTTCACCACAACACAATAGAAAATTTCATATTCAATGTTCACCCCGTTAATTAAACATACAAAATGTTACATTACATGCTAATGCATTGACTCACCATGCAATCGCATTACAACAAATATATTTTTTGTTAACGCAGCGACTTTATATGCTTTTTATAAACAACATATTCTAACTCTATCTTAGGCACCCTCAGGGGATTTAATTGTGATTGTTATTAATTTTGCATTAATTATTGTTGAAAAGAACTCGGCTCCAGCTATTTAGGGAGTGTGTTTTTTAATCTGGCAGCTTCACAGTATGCCGTCAAAACAAAAAGCTTCTGGCTCTTTGAAAGATTGCGCTTTTAAAATCAAAATTAATGTAATCATTTGAAATGGTGGTGCTGAAAGCTATTATTTTTTATGGGAAATAAAACGGGCAAGGCCCTGCCACTGCTGCAGCATATAATAGTGACTGCATTGTGCAGCAAAGCCACAGAGCAATGAAGTATCGGCATTCAGTTTCTAAATCAGTTTTTAATTTTCGCTTCCTAAGAGAAATTATCACAGAGGTATTCAGGCGTCATTCTAATCTTGAAAGAGGGGAAGGGAAACTAAACTGTTCTCCACTATCAGACTCCCGACTTGGATCAAGGGGGAGCAGCATCTAAAAGCCAATGATAATGGCTCTTTCATGAGATAAAACAAAAAGCAACATATAGGTCTATTCAACCAAAATAGATTAAGATTTAGGTATAGAAAATTCCCTGGCTACAAATGTTTGGATAAGGATTTGTCATTATTGAATAGAGACAAGTTATCTAGTAAACATTGACTATTAGTTTATGGCTCCAAATAAGACATTTTGAAATGGTTGTTTTGTTTAGTAGAGGTGTTTCAGGTTACCGATTTTGACTAATGCCACAGATTCTGAACAGATTTATTTTTGATTTGATGCAAAGAATAAACAAATGCTTATTGGTGTAATTGTCTTGTGTAATAAAATTTTGTTGGCGACCTTTTTTGTAATTGTCACGATTTCGCCGGCAGATGGCGCTGTGGCAGCGACGTGCACAGAGAGCCGGAGGGCGGGTGTGTGCACGAACCAGTGCGAGCACATGCTCGTGGGTTACGTAGGAACTATGGAGACTTTGTTTACAATGGACACGTTCGTTTGTTTCTGTTTTGTCTCCTCCTTGTTCAGTCATTGGTTGTTTTTCGAGGGTGTGCATTAGTTGTTACCAGCTGTCAGCGTTTAAGGTAAATTACATTTGTTGTTTAAACCTCTCGTGTTGCTGCGCACGTCGCGCAGTATTAAATGGTAAATGTGTAATTGTGCCACGTGGTAGTGTTTCCATGTCCTGTTCTAGTTTCATATTTCATGCCTCGGTTCTAGTTATATGGTCAACTCCATGTATGTATTAGCTACCTAGATGCTAAGCGGTAGTGTTTCCATGCCCTGTTCTAGTTTCATGTTTCATGCTTCAGTTCTCGTTTAATCTTTAGACCTTGTTTCCCGTTTCTTGTACATTGGCTTTAGTTGTAAATAAATACTTGAATCTGCACTTGCTTCCTGTTCGAGTCTGTAACATATCAGTAATCAAACCATGTCATCAGTTCAATAATCTGACACAAGAGGGTAAATAACATGAAAAATCTGCCTGTAGAAGTCAAAAACCTCCCTTTCTCAGCTACTGTCTATCCCTGTAGCTCGTCTTATCCGAAGATAATTTACACGAATGCATGGAAATGATTAGGCTGAACCTGAGGATCTGCTAGATAAGCCGAGCTGGTTCATGATTTAAAACTGGAGTCGCTGGACTACGACAAGGTATTTCCACCACATTTATTGGCTCTGCTACAGTCTTTGTTTTATCAAGCACTGAGTTTGGTCTAGAGGAATACTTTCCTGGGTCCGCATCAGGACCCTGACCTGCCCTTTGACATGCCCTGGTCTACGGATTGAAAACGTGATGAAAGTGATGAAGTGATGAAAGCAAAATTATCACCCACAGGAAAAATCCCCAATCAATATGTATCTCCACAAGCCAGGTTTATGACAAGTTTTGCACTTTAAAACAAGACCTTGAAGGTGTTGTGGAGAGAAAGTGTCAAAAAAAAAAAAAAAAAAAAAAAGCTTTTTGTGAAATTAGCCTTGGAGATATCCAGTCAGCTCAGCTAAAACACACACTAAAAATGAGCTCCTTTAATGTTACTTATGATCATAAAGAACAAGGTTTTTAATAGATCAGAGAAAAGACTTCTGTCCACTGTAATGTGAAGTACGATTTCTAAAACATAAAAGCACACATTTCGGGGGAGAAAAAAGGGTCAATGAGTGGAAATAATCCATCCATCCAGCCACTTTCCAAACCACTTCTAGTATGCAGAGTTGCAGAGGAGCCTGGAACCTATTCCAAGGAACTCTGAGCACAAGGTAGGGGACACTCTGGACAGGGTGTTAACCCATCACAGGGCAGAATCGTGTGCACACACACACTACATACAATTTGTTAAAGTCAATCATCCCTCAACATATGTCTTTGTACTGAGGGAGGAAACCGGAGTGACCCGAGGAAACCCCTGAAATACGGAAAGGACATACACAGGGCAGAGGTGGGAATTAAACCCCCACCTAAGAGGTGTGCGGTAAACGTGCTAACTATTAAGCCACCATTCCCCCTTTGAGTGGAAATATGAAATGCAATATAAAGAATATAGGTGTACAATATGACTCAAAAATAACACTAATAAACGACCTCCTTGTTCTAATAAAACAAAAACAGCACATAAACACAGACACACACACACACGATAAGAAACGCACATTATTCCAAAGCACCTACTGAACACCTGCATTGCACAACTGCGCCTCTTAATAAGCCATTAGCAGAAGGTGATGTGGAGACCCTGGGGACTGCGCTGGGACAGTGTGGCCGTGAATCTCCAGGCCTCCAATTTAGAGAGTGAATGTGCAGAAAAATCCTCACGCTACCTGGACATTAATTCACCTATATATCCCTACAGACTGTCTTCTGATACATAGTGTTCATTGGCTGAGTCTGTAAACAAAGGTCTGCTCTGCCCTTGCCATGATGCCCTTGCTAAAATGGGGCTCTGAGTTTAGACTCTGTGCGTGTGTGTGTATGTGTGTGAGACAGAACATGCGTTGTTTCATGCTGTCTCAATGCCTGTGGTGATCTGCAATCACATCAAGTGTCTCTCACACACACACAAAGCCCAGCCGGACGCATGCACATAAATCGCACACCTATGGGCCGCCGTGCAGATCAATGAAGCCTGTTATTAATCATGAGAAGCACCTCAGGCTGAAGAAGTGACACATGCTATAATTCTCCACAGCATCATCTCTCAGTTTAGGATTTCATCGGGGAAGCGAGTGAACCCAAATGGGTTAACTGGATTAGACCACTAACATGAATAATTGGTACAGCTCGGTCCAGCTACACTGCCTGCAGTCTGCTCGTTGATGCAATGAGTGACTGATTGCTTTCATGTCCCCTTCAGGGAATACATAACTCCATGTACTTCAAAAATCAAAGGCTTTCTAACACCCTGCAGAACATCCCTAAAGCTACACAAGAGGCATTGATCAAAATTAGGTCCTTTTTCTATACTTCCGGGTTCTATGCATGAATTCTATAATGCAATATGAATAAGGATGTTGATCCACCTCACGGATACATCAGTAACACTTTATAGTCAAGAGCTTCTCTGGTAAAATCTCACAAAACAACGTTCATGATTTGTGTTGTGAGGCTTTGTTGACAAAATATATGTACGGCAGTACATATGATATGTATATGTAGGGCGGCTGTGGCTAAGTCGGTAGAGCGGGTTGTCCACTAATTGTAGGGTTGGTGGTTCGAATCCCGGCCCGGGTGATCCCATGCCGAAGTGTCCTTGGGCAAGACACTGAACCCTAAGTTGCCCCCGATAGCAAGCTAGCACCTTGCATGGAAGCTCTGCTACCATTGGTGTGTGAGTGTGCTCTCATTTGTAAGTCGCTTTGAATAAAAGCGTCTGCTAAATGAATAAATGTAAATGTACCCTTATAAACAATGTACCTAGTTGCAAGTAATATTGCTACATGCAAATTAGTGTCATTCTTTGGGAGAAGCAAAGCCACTGAGCACAACTAACTATTTAGCTGCATTTGTTTTGCTATTCCTATGACAACCCTTCAGTGCAATGCTTTTATACTACTATAAGCAGGTTAGCTACTTACGTATACTAGTTTCCCATTTTTAATGTCAAAACTTTTTTTTTAAAGCAAGACCAAGTTAAAGAAATGTAAATAACCACATTATTACACGTTATTATTACACTATTACACAGTATTATCACGTTAATTACATCAGTGAGCAATATCCACAATTTCATGCTGGAGCACTCTGCTGGGGGAAAAAAACCCAAAACAACAGAAACTTTAGGTTACTTACGTAACCCCGGTTCTCTGATAACATAAGGGAGGTAACTCACTATGTGAAACGCCTCGGGCGTGACCAATCCTGGAAGCCGCAATTACAACACGTCTGTCAACTGACAGACCAATAATGACAGTGATGTTGGAGCCCTGCTTCCCTCATATATATCGCTGCAATATATCGGTCCCCATTTCATTCTTAGCATATCTCATCTCCATACCACTGCAAGGAATGAAGTGTGGTAAGATACCTCATTCATGTTATCAGAGAACTGGGGTTATGTAAGTAACCTAAAGTTCTCTTTCAAACATTCGCTTGGTATCTCACTATGGGATATAGATCACTCCCATATTGCAGATATGCTGTCTGAAGCAGGCCTGTCAACGAACTCAGTGATGTATGTAACATAAACACAACACCAGTAACTATTCTCCGAATATATGTAAACACAAAAAAAACTTCACAAACGAGTGTTGTTTTTTTAAACACACTACGGATGGAATGAGCCAATCATGGGTCTGTGACATCCAGTCTATAAAATTGGACAAATGTGTGAGGTGAAGCCCAACTTGTTGCTGGACATATGTCCTGAACTGAAATGCCCTTAAATAGTGCCCATGAGGTAGCCATACCTCTTGTAGAATGAGCCTTCAGCTCTTCCGGAGGACCGAGTTCCATGATATTATAACCCAATATAATAGCTTCCACTACCCAGTGGGACAGGCGCTGACATGAAATAGGTTCACCCTTATGAGAGTCAGCCCATGAAACAAACAACTGATTTATTTAGTGCTTTTGTTCTGTCCACATAAAGACACAGCGCACGGACAAGGCACAAGCAATGAAGCCACTCATCCTCTGATTAGGAAAAAGGCTGCGGATGGAAAGCCAGTAAATCCACCTGTTTAAAGGCGAGAGCTGACTCGCTCACTTTAGGCACTGGATTAGTTTTGAGCGTTACTCTCGAGTAATCAATAGCGAATTGCATACAGGAGTTATGGACCGACAAAGCGTGAAGTTCACTAACCTGCTTCGTGGTCGAAAGAACCAATAGCAAAGCAGCCTTAAGCAAAAGGAACTTTAAATCAATACTATCTATAGGCTCAAAAGGGGGCTGAGTGCACTAAGGACCACAGACAGATCCCACGGCAGAATCAGTGGCTTTGAAACCCTGTGCAAACGTCGTGCACCACTCACAAACCTGCATACGTGCGGGTGTTGACCTATTCAATCCTGTCAATGTATTCCTGTCAATCCCCACATGACACGCAGAACTTGTGGCAAGGTAAACCTTAACAGTCGAAAAGGCTCTATGGGAGAAAACAGAGAAAAGGTACTATGTGTCTTTGTGTGCAACATCGCTCAAATACATTCCATTTGTGATCACATGCAGAGTCTCAATCACCCTCATAAGCAAACCCATAATACTCGAGTTTAACCTCTCACGGGCCAGGCCCAAAGAGCCACTTTGTCCAGGGCCAAGTGAAAAATCTCCCTGCGTGCTTGAGAGAGGAGGTCCCTGCGCAACAGGAGAGTCCAGGTCTAGTTGCACAGGAGTTGATTTATCTCCATCAGCCACATTTTCCCTGGCCACTTCAGGGCAATTTGTATGACTGAGTGACCACAGTCCCTTACATGTTTTAGTGTTGGTAAGATCAGACAGTGTAGGAAATGCGTACAGTAGTACGTTTGGCCATGGGTGCGCCAGATCATCCACACAGATAGGCGCGCTGTCTCTTGCCAGAGAGAAGAATAGAAGGCAATGAGTGTTTTCACGCAAGGCGAAGAGTTCTACGACAGCTCGACTGAACCGCTCCCACAACTGGCTCACTACCCAAGGGTGGAGAGTCCACTCTCCATACACAGGGTTCCCCCTGGACAGGAGCTCCGCCCCACCTTCATTATTCCCAGGACATGCGTTGCCCATAATGAATGAAAAATTGAATGCCCCACACAATCAGCTTTTGTGCCAGACTTAGAAACTGAGGAGAATGTGTGCCTCCCTGGCGATTTATATATGCCACCGCCTGATCTGATCAAAATGTGGTGGTTCCTTAGGTCCTGCACAAAATATTTCAATGTCAAAAACACTATTAACAATTCTAGGAAGTTTGTGTGTGCGTTCTGTAGCAAGACAGGCCATCTCCTTTTCGTTATCCTGCCCTCGTACACTGCATCCGTTGTAACCACCTTTCTCAGAGAAACTGCCCCAATCAGAGTCCCTGACTAGGGAAATGCGCGACCCCTCCAGTGACAAGAGCACGCATGCAGAGTGATGATACTATCACATTGCGATTGAGGTGACGTTTTTGGCACAAGTGCAGCACTGCCGTCTAGTGCTGAAACTCTCTCATTTGCAACAGTCCCAGTTGAATAACCAAGGCAGTTGAGGCCATCAGTCCTATCAGACCTAAACATATTCTGAATGGTACCTTCTTTCCTTTCTAAAAAAAGAGATAAACAAGCGCAAATTGACCTGATACGCTCCAAGAAACGCTTGATACATGCCTGAGTTCCATCTGAGACCCAGGTAGATTATCTATTGTGTGGGAACCAAGCAGCTTCGTCTCGGTTATTTTGAACCCTAAGTTCTCTAAATGAGACACAAGCATTTTTGTCTGTCCAATAAGCTGACACTCTGAGATCCATTATTCTTGAGTGCTGCTTCGACACACTTGCTGAATACCCTCGGGACTAAAGAGAGCCCGAATGGAAGGCCATGACCCGAAGAATTTTCTGCGTACCTTGTAGATCCTTCAGATCAACTGACGTAAGCCATTCTTTGGGACGAGTAAATTGTAATAACGTCTTTAACATCAACATTTTGGACCATTTAGGTGTTTGTTGAGGTTCAGTGTATACAGAATGGGACGGAGACCCCACCTCTTTTAGGAATGACAAAGTACCGGGAGTAAAAGCCGTGATGGATTCACTGTTGAAAATTGGTGGTTTTACAGCAAATAGAAGAAGATAACTCCGTTTTATTGTGGATAAAACCCAAGGGTGTACTGTGCATGCACGCCAACTTTCCATGTGAGCAGTGAGCGGACCGCTGTAGCATTCGCTCACTGATGGTGCGGCGCCACCATCGAGCAGCAGAGCTGGGGGTTGCAGGTCTGAATTGGACATTTGTTTTTATTTTCATATGTCTGTGTCCTTGGCCCACTGCCTGGATGCACAGGGAACATTTTTATTTGTTTCACACACTGTTGACTTTGCCAAACCTCCTCCTCTCTCTTGCATAACCCTGCTGGTGGACAGGAGAGAAAAAACGTGGGGGGCACTGGGTGAACTGGTAAAAACTCCAACCTGAGAACTGTTTTCCTCTGAACACTGAACTTGAAGCAAACCCAATGCTTCTTTGCTGAAGGGGAAGAAGAAGATTTTTGTGTCATAGAGAGCGATGCTGCAGAGACTCCGTGAGTGCTGTAGTCCCACTTTTGACTCAGAAATAGACCACTGGTTAGGTTGCCTGCCTCTTCTCGACTCCTGGAGGGTCAGCTGGGCGATATTTAGCCACTGCAGTTGCAAACAAGGCCTTTCCTCTTGGCTGTGGCGGCCTTGGGTTTATCTCCGCCTGCACTGACTGCTGGGGTGGTGGGGTGGGTTGGGCTAGGGTTTTGGTACCCTGACTGGCCCCCCTTGGGAGCAGAGGAAAACCCAGGGCACGTGGTTTTGAAGGTCAAGCTGTGGACTTCCTGGGGAGGCAAGTTTCAAAAGCTTCTCAAGCTTTCTTGCAAAGGTCACACTGCTGCCACCTATTTGTCACAGCACAGGGCTTTCGGCTCAACTGGAGCATGAAGGAACTCCACCTTCTCCCTTTCAGACAGGCCTGAAAATTCCAACCACAGCACTCTTTTACCCACCACTGCCAATCCCATGCTGTGGCCACAGCTCCGGACTGCTCCTCTGGATGACCGGAGGTTGAGATCTGCAATGACACAGATCTCTTCCCACAGTGCTGAATCCGGAGACCCGGTATTGATCTGCATCCCCATGTCTTCCATGAGCTCAGCCTGATATGCTGGTAGCGTTTAAATCTCTGACAGGCAGGGCAGATGAACAGTAAATTTTCTGTCTGTCCTGGCACTAACGGAGAGGCGTAGGGTAGGGCTGCCTGGCAATTGGGGTGGAGGTGACTTGCCACCGACAATTCCACCCGGTGGGTTGGACCTCCCCAGTTCCTCCATATTAAGTACATCCTGCCCAGACAAAACTTTTACAGGCACATGACAGAGACGCTTGTCCCAAAAACAGCGCATCTCTGCAACGCAAGATGGGATGGCTGGAATCTGATGTTTGACTGGGGACGTGTGTGATGGCAGCCTCTTCTCATCATATAAATTCTTCTCTGTTCCTGTTGTGATGACCAGCTGATAGAGAGTTTAGCAGCTGCTCTAATACACATTTCGATAAGGTCATTGGGGAGGGAGACTCACCTGTTGCACTGCTAGGTCTAAAAATGAGATTAGGAGAGAGAATTGCATCCTCTTCATCTTCCTCCAAATCCTCTTCCATGAGACCAGCAATCGTCTCATCATCTTCCTCCTACTCTTTGTCCCCCGACAAGGGGCCTGATTCAAAGAGGGGGGAGTTAGGGAGAGATATCGTCCATTAATTCGCCGCAGCTACTGTATATTGGGTTTGCTGAGCAGCTCCGTCTTTCTCCAAGGGTGGGGCAGAAATACTTGGATCCCCCTTATTCGCACCGCAACTCACATTCTGTGCTCTACTACCATTAATGGGAAAAGAGTGCAATGCGGCCAGCACTCGGGGTTAGCGAGTACAGCCTGGCATAGAAGATGAGAGTCTTTGGACGAATTCATCAACTCACAAGCGCACGGGCAAGAGGGATCTTTACCTTTTCATGTGTTACTGGGTGGGTTCGCAGTCGCCATAACAGAGATGTGAACGCCGAGGTATTAACTCCGTACACCACTCAACATGGGGGAAAAAGAAAAAAATTAGCTGTAACGGAAGAAAAAAAATTCACTTTGACAGTGAATATTTTCTCGAAAGAATAAGGAAAAAATAGCCACATTCTCTGACATACCTAAAACCACCGACTTGTCAAGTGAACTGTCAAGTGAACTCGCTGTGAGGATCTGCTTAGGATAGCTTCCCTATAAGGATCTCACGGGGAAGAGAACAAGAATGAAGTGGGTACCGCTTGCAGCGATATATATGAGGGAGGCAGGGCTCCCGCTTCACTGTCGTGATTGGCTTGTCAACTGAGGAAAAGCCAGTACCATTACCATTATTCGTCCTTAATGGTATCCACTAGACAGAACATGCCACCAATATAACAAATTACCAGTAGAGACACACAGGGACCATTACAGTTTCCATTAAAACTAATACAATTCCCATTATAACCATCAACACCATTACAACCTCAATGAGGGATTCTATTGTTTCTGTTTTCAGCAGGGCAGATCAGTGTTACACTGGAAATATAAAAAAGATAGATTTTTCAAGGCTGAGTGCAAGCTTATTTGTTTTGGTTTTTTTGGTCACTCCCCTCACCACTGACACATGAGTGATTAATCATAATGAATGACTTGCTTTGGTCAGTCTGACTCTTTGTGGAGTCAAAGGAACTCCTTCAGTCGAGATTAAGAGGGAGGAGAGCGGAAAAAAGTAGAAGTGCTTAAAGAATGAAGAACACATCATAAAAATGAGTGAAGGCAGCCTTCCTCCATTTCTAAGTGGCTGAACAGGTGCATTTGTGATTTCACGCCGTGCTGAGCATGTTTCGCTAGGCTAGACTACAGAGCAGTGGGCGAGAGGCAGTATTTACACTAGAGAGAGAGAACGAAAGATAGACGAGAAGGACAGGGTGATGGAGAGGAAAAATAGAGCAGTGAGAGAGAGTGTTTACAGTCAAAAAGTGATGGGAAAGAGGATGCAGAGTAAAGATAGTGTGTAAAAGGGAGAGAGAAAGAGTAAGACAGAGTGGAGGAGGGAAAAGAGTAAATGTGTGGAATGTAGGGAAAGCAATAACAGTAGCAGGGAGAAAATTATCAGCTGAAGGCAGTAAGGAGAGGAGGTAGAGATTTAGAGAGCTAGCAAGAGGACGACATCTCAACTGAGAGTAAAGAATGACATGAAAGAGGATAAAGGAACAGATCGGAGTAGAGTGCTGCTGAATGAAACAGGACAGATAGACAGAGGGTGAAATGCTGGGATTAAAAGGTGTGTTTCAGTGTGGGGTGTTGGAAAGGGTCCAAGATAGAGCTGTGTGTGTGTGTGTGTGTGTGTGTATGTGTATGTGTGTGTGTGTGTGTGTGTGTGTGTGTGTGCGCGCGTGTGAGCTAATTAAATCTTATATGGACTATTGTACAATGAAAAATTCATTAATTAATTTGAAGAAATATGAATTTGTATATCAGTATAAGGTAAAGGTGCAATCAATGATTTTCCATCCATCCATCCATCTTCAACCGCTCACTCCTTTATCAGGGTCACGGGGAACCTGGAGCCTATCCCAGGGAGCATCGGGCACAAGGCGGGGTACACCCTGGACAGGGTGCAAGTCCATCGCAGGGCACAATCACATACACTCTCACACACACATTCATACACTATGGACACTTTAGACACGCCAATCAGCCTAACATGCATGTCTTTGGACTGGGGGAGGAAACCGGAGTACCCAGAGGAAACCCCCGACACACGGGGAGAACATGCAAACTCCACACACACATGGCCCTGGCGGGACTCGAACCCCGGACCCTGGAGGTGTGAGGCAGATGTGCTAATCAGTGATTTTCTTGTGTAATATTTGGTGACGTTTTCCTCATATTATAGCAGTTGTCTTTAACCCTTGTGATATTTTCAGTCATCTTTTCCACTGTTTGCAGAAAGTTCAGTTCCATTTCGGCAAAAGTATTGGTGCAGGTCTCAATTTTGGCTTGCACACCCTGTGCAACCTCCGGTGTTGGCTTGTTCATTAAATTTTTTGTTCTCCTGGGATTACTACTGGATGTTTTGGCAAAGTAATCCTCCAGACTCATAATAAAATTGCATAAAACTGTTATGAAAAATAAAACTGTTAAAAATAATACAACTGTTCTGGTACAAATACCATCCATACAATTTAACAAAAAAATAAATAAATGGATATTGCCAGAGCTCACTCGGGTTACATCTGACCTCTATTGCGCCATCATTATGGCAGCTGTCAATAAAATATCCACTCTGAGGTAAAACTTTTCTACAAACAGGTTCTATAATTATGTGGACGACCACCATCCAACCAATCATTACAAAGAGGCGTCTCTACCTCCCTGTCAATAATGCCAATTCAGAAAGCTTCACCTCTTACACAGTAATGAAGTGATTCTACCCTAGAAGGTACACATCCATCTTTTCGGGGCATAGCTTCGGAGGGAACACTGAAAGGAGACGCTGAACTGGTTTGTTTTTAAACCTCCATAAAAAAAAACCACCTAATTATACCTTTAAAAATGAACCAGGTGCTTTGAGGAAAAGCAGCTATAATATCTGTAAACAGTTTTTTTTCTAGACATTCCTCAGAGATTCTCCAATGTGCCTTCTGAAGGACTTTTCGCGAGGTTTGTGGAGTTGTTTATACACGTATCTCTTTAAACCTTTTGATCCAACACTGTCCAGGGAAACTCACTTGGGTTCAGGTCAGTGACTGGACAGAGCCTTTCATTATAGACACCACTGCCTCACTGCTCTACAAATATCTCCTACACAGCTGTGAGATGCTGAGCATCTAACATTACTCTGAAAGTTTGAAAAAAATACAAGGTGGCCTTCTGACACATTGTGTGTGTGTGTGTATGTGTGTGTATATATATATATATATATATATATATATATATATATATATATATATATACATATACATACACGGACACACACACACACTCACCACGGTAAATAAATAATCTAATATCATAACAGACAGAATACAAAATGAGCTAACGTGAATATGGTAGACGTTACGTGAACATGTTCTCAAAACCTGCTTTGAAAAATTCAGCCTAGCCCTCTGTGTTCCCTGCAACACCATTCCCTTGGAATACTTTTATGCACAGTACCTTGGCTAGAACCTCTAAACGCAATTGCGAGAGAGGATTAACATGCAGGTAGTGATGCCTCCTTGACCTGATTGGTTTGGGTGATGGTGGTACATGTAATTTGTTTAAAACCTGATGCACCACAGAGACTGAAGTTATACCTTAAATCATATAAATTACTGTAGCTGCCATAATGTCAGGAGAGTTAATCAAATATTGCAACATTTGTTCTTAATATTAGATTTCAATAATAGCATTTTATTTATAAGCCTATTTCAGGGTACCCAATGATGCTGTATAGATACATCAAAGAACAATAAAGTATGTAACAGTAGTTATGAAAAAGAAATCTAACAAAATTTAAATAAAGGCAAATGAATAGTAATACAACTTTAAAAAGAGGAGGAAATGCATGTTTATATAACTATGTTCGTGGAGAAGTAAAACCAAGTAACCAGTCTTGTCCTTCATGTAACTAACTTGTATGCGTTAAAATATACTTCAAACATGATGGAAGCTACAGTATGGAAGAAAAACCATTTCAGACATTTGACCTTGCTGTGACCTGTTTGGATGAATTCCAAAATCTAATAATCTGCTGAATGTATACCATCTACATTTACATTTATTCATTTAGTAGATGCTTTTATCCAAAGCGACTTACAAATGAGAGCACACTCACACACCAATGGTAGCAGAGCTGCATGCAAGGTGCTAGCTTGCCATCGGGGGCAACTTAGGGACAGTGTCTTGCCCAAGGACACTTCGGCATGGGATCACCCGGGCCGGGATTCGAACCACCAACCCTACGATTAGCGGACAACCCGCTCTACCGACTGAGCCACAGCCGCCCTGTGAATGGTTCCATATAAACCCTGCAAACATTCAACCACTCGCTCTCGAGATATCGCAATAGCGAGAATCCTGGACGGATGCACGGACACGAGCATGGACATACAGGTACACAGATGGACGGGCCCACTGTGGGTTGGAGGGATAACTCAAAAACATACTGCCTCCACCACTTGTGGCACAAGCACAATGAAAGGGTACAAACAACAGACTAGTTTTGAAAATATAAAACAAAAAAGTGATTCTAGCCCCATCCCATAAGCTAAAAAAAAATCATCTTTTACGTGCACTGACATTTGCACTGGTTTCAGGAGGATTGGCGAGCACATAAACTGCTTTTATGTCTATTTCCTTTGATAATAGCTGTAATGATGGTGTGATATATTAGGCTTTCTCCAAGATACAATTGTACTGCTATAAAATAAAAAATAAAAAGAGCTGATCTAGGCCACCTCAATAAGGCGTTAACAACACACTGGGGATAAATATTTTGTGGATGTTTACAAAGGGCATCCTACCTGCCATCCTGCCTGGTGATGGTGTAGCCATAGGCAGGATTGTTGATGAAGCTGATGTTCACTCCCACCAGTGGAGTTCCATCGGACGTCACCACTTGCCCTCGGATGACGCAGGCGTGACTGCAGAGAGACGTGAGCACAAAGCCAGAGAGTCAATCCAAAATTGTGCTACATAATATCACTCAAACATGCAGACACATAGCGGCACTGTGCACCTCATGTTACCCCATTTCTAATTGCACAAATAATGAATTCAACCCAGCTGACAGCTCAGCGGAGACCACAGTGGGGTTCCCTGCCTTGAAGAAAAATGAGATAATAGGAAGACGAAAAGGGTGTTCATAGGAAATATTTTATACTTTCATCCTCATTAAAACAGGGTTTGCTTAGAGGAGAGAAGGACAACGTGCAGAGCTGAATTGTTGTTTTCAGACACTTTACTTGGGCTGGAAATGATCTTGCAGGTCGCAAGATGCTATCTGTCACCTTGGCCAAGACGAGGCTTACAAACCAATATTAAAAATCAATCACACACTTCTAACTGGTCTGAACATCGTAGCAAGATGCTTAACTGAAGGATACAAGTGTTATGAAGTTCAATGTCACATGAAGTAGAGCTTAAGGGAGACTTATCACAAGATATTTAGGAAGTAAACACACTGTCCATCAAGAAGGCTTTTATGCCTGTATTACATGCAGTTGTTCTCACTGGTGTAATTTAAGAAGCTTTATAAAGTACAAGTAAAAATATCAGGCCCTATCAGACTGTGGAAAAGTTAGCTCTTAAATATTTGCCACGTAGCGGAAACAATTAACACTGGTGTGTAAAAGGCCGCCCTCGTCGTGTCCTTACTGCAGGCAAAATCATTCACCTAACAATATCCTGGTCCCATCGAGCACGGCTTTATGCTAATTTAGGCCACTTTTCTCCTTCAACAGTCCTTGATTTAGCTTTGCTTCTTTATGAACAATATTACCACATGCAGTCCAAACCAAAGCCTGTGAAAGACTTGCAGTGTGATAATGAGAAAAAAGACAGGAAGAAGGTGCGATCAGACAGGAAAAAGACAGGAAGAGGTGTTTCACAGCTGATTATTCATGTTTTAGTGGACTTTTATTATGGAGAGCAACAGAAGTGGGCATCGCAGAACAGAACGTATGTGGAACTGATACTGGTAATACAGAATGATTTGAATATTGATATTAACCAGAGACACAAAGCAAAGAGGGACGGCGAGAGAGACAGAGAGAAAAATGGAAAGGGAGATGCGAGTGATCACAGCGGAATTCAAAACAACAAAAAAGCCTTAGCAAACTTCCTGAACCACAGGAAACTGGAGGGTTTATTTATGGGGAGGTTTACCAGTTCAAAAGGACAAGTCACAACAACAGATCTACTGTGCTTCTATCTCTGCTGTGCTCTGCAGGAAACCTGAAAGCAGTTGGACTTTTCGCTGGCACTAATGGGCAAAATAATAACACTTTTCAACTGGAGTTGAAGTGCAGTAAAACAATGCAGAGGGAGATGTGCTGACAGTCTCATTATTTCAAAAGGAAATAAACAGCTGGATCTTCCTTGATCTCACACGTAGACTGTTGCTGAAAGAGGTATTAAGAACTTTTCCTTTGTTATATTCATGTTTTAAATATGATGGTGCGTTAACAGGTGCCATTTGTTCACGTTTACTGTTTTAAACTAAAACACAATCCCTTGAGGTGCACGGTGGCTTAGTGGTTAGCACGTCCGCCTCACACCTCCAGGGTTCAAGTCCTGCCAGGGCCATGTGTGTGCGGAGTTTGCATGTTCTCCCCGTGTGTCAGGGGTTTCCTCCGGGTACTCCGGTTTCCTCCCCCAGTCCAAAGACATGCATGTTAGGCTGATTGGCGTGTCCAAAGTGTCCGTAGTGTATGTGATTGTGCCCTGCGATGGACTGGCACCCTGTCCAGGGTGTACCCCGCCTTGTGCCCGATGCTCCTGGGGATAGGCTCCAGGTTCCCCGTGACCCTGAAAAGGAGTAAGCGGTTGAAGATGGATGGATGGATGGATGGATGGATGGACAATCCCTTGAAGGTATAGACCATTTGGAAAGGTTCTGTTACATAAAACTCCATCCATTCATCCATCTATTTTCTGTACCGCTTATCCTACACAGGGTCACGGGGGAGCCCGGAGTCTATCCCTGTGAGGTAAAGGGACACCCTGGATGGGGTTCCAACCAATCGCAAGGCAAACACTCACAAACACTCACGTACCCATTCACACACTACGGATCATTTGGAAATGCCAATCAGACTACAACACATGTCTTTCGACTGGAGGAGGAAACCAGAGTACCAGGAGGAAACCAGCCGAATCACGGAGAGAACACACAAACTCCAAATCCAACCAAGCTGTGCTGTCAGTTCTATAACCAGATCAGATCAATAAAATGAATAAATCTATAAAGGCCTGTTGTCACGGTTCTAAGGACTCTGGACTCCATTTCCCATCAGCCACCGCAAGTCACATGGTTTTCTGCACCTGATTCATGTTTTGGTTAATGAGCACTGGTGGGTATATATAGTTGGGTTTTTCACTTAGTCTGGGTCTTTCGTTGAATGTAATTGTTTAGACTCCTGTTTCTGTGTGTAAGACTCCTGTTCTATGTCTCTCGGTGTTTTGTTTCATGCCCGTGTTTTCATGTATCAGTCCTAGTGTTAGTTTCATGCTTCTGTGTTTAGATAGGTTAGTGGTTTTGTCTTTGTTTTGAATTCTCACATAATAAATATCGTTAAGAAATCCAGCGATTGCATCCGCCTCCTATACGCGAACGTGACACCTGTGAAAACTCTCTTCTCTATGACTTAATGTCTGTAGCCCTTTGTCTGGTCTGATGAGCTGCGTTGTGCGAAATAATTTACATAAAAGGCATGTGATTGGATAAACCACAAAAGAGAATCTGTTTCAGAAGCCACGACGGTACATGTTTTAAAACCTAGAGTTACTGGACTGTGACCAGTTTTTTTTTTAGTACGTGTATCAGCTCTTCTACAGTATTTTCCCAGGAACTTAAATTTTTTACAGTTCAATCCACTAAAATACTTTTCGGGGTTTATGTCAGGACAATGGTGCTCCAGTTGACGACTGTTCTGTACTGCGCGTGAATGGACCAAGCGGATTTTACAAGTGCAGCATCTTTCCAAAAGTAGCTGCCTCATCATTACATCAGACAATTACTTTTAAAGTGCAGGAAAACAAACACATAAAGCATGCTCCAGCCTTCATTAGAAGTGCATTAACATGCATAAGGGGTTCTCGTTTGCAAGGCTATAAGCCAGCTTTCTAAATCAGCTAAATGGAGAGCAATGAAATAAAGGGTATTCTTTATCTCCCTCATCTCCAATTTCAAAAGGAACACATACATCTCCCTAACTGGAGTGAAAGCCTCTGGTTTCAGTTGATGAATCATTGTCGTAGAGGCCATGCTATGTTTGTCTGCATGTGCATACATATGAAACATAAAATACTGGAAATACCAGAAGCAGAAAGCCCCCCAATGTGTTGCACTGTTGCCTGTTCAGCCACATGCTCTGAAATGCTGTAGCCTGGTGTGTATTAAGTGTCCCATTAAAAGCTCGGTGGCTTTTGCGTGTGCGGCGCCTCAGAAGCTTTTTAGTAGCAGGACGCATCAGGAAAAAGGACTCTGACATGGAAAAAGGGGGAGAGGATCAATACAGAGGGGCTGATCAGGTGACAACCAGGGGAACGTTTCCTGCTGGCACAGCCCGTGTCAGAGTGTCCCATCCGAGCTTGAGAGCCTCTGCCAAGTCTTCTCAGATCTGTCAGCAGAACGAACAGTGTTAAATAATATATAACACCTGGTATTTTTAGGTGAGAGGAGACAAAACTGAGGTCTTGTGGTTCATAGCTGCTTGAGTTATTTGTCCTGTCTTTTTTTTTCCTACTTCGTTCTCAAAATAATGAAGTGGACCACTACAAAATCCTTACTGATTGCCACTTCGGGAAAATGTCAGCTTGTATTCGGAGAGCAGTCCACAAGTATGCACTGACATGTCCACAAAAGCCGCTATCAGACACTGCCTTCTTGCTATCTTTTGTTATGAGCTCCAGTTCGAGGAAGCTTTGAGACGCCTCGACTTTAGTGGACTGTGGGTGCGATGACTTGGTAAAGTTTTGTTGGGGCTTAGCTGAAAAAAAGCCTGAGGAAGGAGTGGGAGCAGAGAGGGGAGGAATTAGGCTAGTGGCCTTGACTTTGAAGTGATCAAAGCACCATTAGAAATGGATCAGCAACGAGGGGGATTGGACAAACCAGAGACGATTATGTACAAAGAAGAAACCATTTGGCTTTAAGACTCGCTATAATTTTCCGTACAGTTGCAATGTTCTGTATGGCAAATTATGGCATTTAGGGCAAATGATTAAACGCTTCTCAAAACTTCACATATGCACTTCAGGAAGCTAAAAATATGAATCCAAGACCTCTTTGGCATATTAAACCAAAGCCTCAAGAAGACAGAATCAAAACACTAGTGTGCTGCTAGGCTTGACCCTTAGAGCCATCCTCCAAAGACGCTCTTTAGATGCTCTTTTTTTTATGTTTTCCTTTTTTCCACATAGCATTGATGTTTCTTCTGAGGCTTGATGAATGATAAGTGAGAGGGTGGTCTGTAAGTTCTAAGAGTTGCTGCATTTCTTTTCTTCCTTGTGTCTCTGCCTATTGTGTTGGTCTTAAATGAGCTTAGGAAAAGCATGAGGAGAGGGAGGGTGCTGAGAGATTTGCAAGTATGACAGACGCAAACACTTTGCCAAAGAATCCCACTAGAGTTGAAAAATGTAAAGGGAACAAGACAAAGACAGCGAGACTCCGAGAAGCCACATGGGAGAAAGTGACAGTGTTTTTTGGGGGGTTTTTTTTCTCTCGCTCTCACCAATCTGAAGGAGTGTGTGCCCTGCCTGATTGCTTATGGGAGAGCCACTCAAAGACATTTCCACATGCCACAAACTAACGAAACATACCAGTGTGTGCAGCTCGTGTTGTTTCTGTACTCCTGTGATCTGATCTGCAATTCCTCAGCCAAATAGTCCAAAACTAACATACAATGCATATGCACCGACATCTTCAGAGGGATAAATATAACAAACCCACGGAGATAAGAATTCAATTCATTCATCCATTCAAATATTGCTTATTATTCATATTACCTCTGTCTCTTATTCTGAGAAATCAATAAACATTGTTATTATTGTTGATATTGCTAATAAATGAGACGAAGATCAATCTTCCAGGCCTCTAAAGAGCATCACTGCAAAAGCATTACTCCACTCACCTAGCCTCAAAGGGGTTGGGCCCAGGGACGACATGCGTGCTGTCTCGGCCCACCAGGAAGCGCACACGCTGGTAGAAAGAGTGCAGGTTGCTTGGGCCAGAAGACATCTGTGTCTCCTGGATGATGTCCAATGGATCCGGAGAACCCACACAGAGCGACGTGATGTGGCAGGACGTTTGCACACAACAGTCCGGGTCCATGCAGTCTAGAAGGCCGTCTGAAGAAACCAGAAAAATCCGTCAAGTGTTCAACAAACAGGTTTTCTGTTCGTGAAGTACGCTGCCTTTACAGTAGAGTACTAGTGTTAGACAAATTTGTCTGCAGGGAGAAGGTACAGGATGGTCCGGTGGCTAAAATGTGGTATGATGTTTTATTTCAGATTTACAAAAAAAAAAAGAAAGAAAGAAGGAAATCATTATTATTATTATTATTTTTTTTTAATGATTTCCTTCATTGAGCAGCCTCCTGGAATTTGTTTCCAGTAGAATAAAAGATGGTTCAACATTTGCTGAACTAAAGGTAGCTGCTTTTACTAATCGAAAACTATTTGTAGATAAATAAATACATAAATAAACAAACAATCAACACATACAATATAAACCTTTTTCCCTTAAAGTGTTTGGACATGTTGTCATGATAAAAAAAATGACAATAAGAAATGATATAAAACACCCTTATTTTGCTAATAAATGGATAGTTAGTGCATAATTAAATAATCTTAATTTAATAATTTCCTTATTTGTATATTTTGATCCAATTTAAAAAATCAGTACAAGAAAATGATTGCATTGTTCAATATATAAGCCTATTTGGGATGAGGGAGCTGGCCTTAATGCTAGGATAACAAAATCAGATCAAGATCATGTAAAACACAGAGCATTGTGGGTTTGGGAGTGGATTTACACTGTTTGAAATAACAGTTCATCTGTTTTCTACTCTATAACTTAACCTAGTAACTTAACGACACCTTTTAATAGGCCCGATTTCTCCTGCACTTTCTCAGGGTTTTTTTTTTTTCCCTGTTAACACATCTTTTGTACACCTCTGGCTGCAGAGGAGGACCTTCTTGTAATTCAGCTCGAATAACCCAAGACTCCTGACCAGGAGAGGAACACTTTAGAGTTCTGAAATGGGTCATGGCTCCCTCATGCTCTTTTTTTTCCCCGTTCTTAGCTCTCAGGAAGCACTCTGGCCAGATGGACAGAGAGACAAAAATACCATGTCTCCTGGCAGACATCACACTGTTGCCTCTTTAACGCCTGCCACTGCTGTCACAGACTAACCAATTCATAACGTCTTACTGTGCACATCTGAGAGTGTTTTTTGGTGCTGAGTAGACACTTATGTAAATCTGAATGCCTTAATGTGCCAAGTGCTTTGGCCTTATATTGAACAGTATGGTAAATAAGAAGGAGTGACACATGCACATTAGCATTAGCTGGGATTCTGTGTTGCTCCGGCACAGATCATCCTCCGACAACATATGTTCAGCCTCAAGTCTGAACGCAGAGGAATTGTTAAAAACTGAAATAAACAGACTAAAAGGAGATATACGGTTGTATAAAGCACAGTAGTTAGTGGTGGGGCAGTGTGTTTGCAGATCACGGCCAGGAGTGTTCCCTGATGGCGGCGTATATCCCTGGAGCCTGTGTGTTCTCAGGTCTTGGAGGATTTTGTCAGAGGCACAGGCTGCGGCTTATTTCTCGGCTTTGTGGGAAGCCTACCCTGAAGCTAGTGCATGCTGGGATTGGAAGGCACGGGCTCTGTGGGGTTTTGTATGCTCGCGATCTCAGCTTAAGGAGCTCTGAGCATCTAATTCTCACTCGACATGGCTTCACTCTCCAACACTGAATGCCTCCAAAGACAGGTTCGTACACATCTGTGGTTATTTAAAGTGCTACCTGATTAGTGAATAGTGCAGGTGCTCAGGCTTAAGTACAAGACAAAAGCAGGGTGACAGGTCCAAAACAGGTTCTATGTCAGGAGATTTAGATAACAGAACTGAATAAGTTAAGATAAACTGAAGCGGTTTAAAAAAAAAAACAAAAACAATCTAAGACAGACAGGCTGACAGACTATTGCAGTCTTGTATTTGTTTACCTCCGTCATTGTCTTTGGCGTCACTGCAGGATGTCTCCATGGAGGTGTCGCAGCCTGTTCCTCTCCAGCCCAGCTGGCACACGCAATACCAGCCGTTATTACCCAGCGTGCACCTGCCGTTGCCGTTACAAAGTCCCGGGCAACCCTCTGTGCACACACAATCACAATGACCATGTTAATGGTGGAGAATCCAGACAGAAAACAAACTTATTATTCATACATGATTCCAAAGCATATGCTACAGCGAGTAAGATTAAAAAGGGGTGAGGTTTAGAGTTATGTCGCAAACAGAACTTCCGGCATAATCACTGAAATCAGGGGGTAAACATTTTTAATCACACATTATAAAACGAGCATTCGCTTCTAAGATCTGATTGGCTGTGCTATGTTCAAAGCTCTTGTAAACAACCACAACGACATAAACAACCACACTACAGTAATTGAATTCTGTATTAATGTGCCACGATTTAAACCAATAAAACTGTTGTTCTCTTCATCGCATTGACCAAACCTTTTCTCATTATACTACTTACGTAGCAACAGGACCTTTCTGTTAATAGACTAATTTGCATGCCGGAAGAATTGGGAATAAAACAATAATAAATCAAATAATTCATTGAACTCTATTTGAATTTCATTTATTTATTTAGTATTTCTTACCATATTGCTTTCGTCATGCATAAGAATGCCCTTATCTACGATAAAGTCAC
Source organism: Noturus placidus (assembly GCA_022414735.1). Taxonomy (NCBI): domain Eukaryota; kingdom Metazoa; phylum Chordata; class Actinopteri; order Siluriformes; family Ictaluridae; genus Noturus; species Noturus placidus. The sequence continues at coordinate 232,944 of JAFFST010054898.1, read as the reverse complement.
CATAACGCACATTCTCTCATGACTCGTCACTTTATTTTTTATACCTGTGTACGATCCCAGCTAACAGATAACGTTTTTACAGCATTCAGCAAAATTCTCAAGCAGTTCTAAAAATGTAAGACTGTAACATTCTAACCATCTAGTCTAATAATGCCTCGCTTTGAAATGTTATCGTAATATTACTCCTTACGACATGTTGACGCGCCAAAAAACGTTGCCGCGACATTACAATAACATCTGTAAATGTTGTGTAAGGATGTTCTCATAGCAGCCCGAAAACCTGATATTCTGAGAACCAAAAGTTCCTAGACCCTTAATGAATCGATAACTCATCTAATGCTTATATTCTGTCCTTGTGTCCCTTTCCTGTTCATGTTATTAGTGAGGAGTAGTGAGGATGGGGAATATTGAGTGGGCGTATGAGGTTAGACATGTGCTGTGAAGAGTGGCGTCTGATTCGCCTGGAAGCCGAGAGTCTAACACTGCCCTGTTGCTTCCCTTCCACACTTCCCTACTGCTGATCTCCTTTGCTTTCTGATGTAAACGGTGATGAAATACCGAGCGCCGGATAAAATCCTGCATCCTGACCTGCTCCAAGTAAACACGCCGCAGCCTTCAAACAAATATCTGCTACATAAATACTGTACATCTTGGCCTGTTTTGCTTGCGACAGCAGTGCGACATACTCACAACATGGGCAATGAATGAAAAAGAGAGAGCATGATTGTGGTTTTTAGAAGAGAAGAAGGAAGGTGGATTCTGCCTGATAAGGAGAAATTTAGACGCTTTGGTGCTTTTTTATAAGGAAATGGCGGCATGTTGAGAAGCATGGAACGCGATCATCTGAGCTTTGTGCAGTCGCGCTTCTGATAAGGCGCCGCTGTATATGAAGGCCTTTCTGAATTATAGATTATGATGCGCAGTATGATGTGCACGAATGAATCAAGAAAATCCTGCGTGTGAAAAAACATGATTAGAAGCTTCGCTTTCCATCTTCTACACAATGATACAATCGTTTTCACATTTAAAGCAACAAAATATTAACGACTTTTGTTATAAAAAAAAAAGACGTATCAGATTAGGATTCGGGTGTATTATAGTTTGGCCCAAGAGAAACAGTTAAGCCTTGATTTGTTTGTTTTTGCTTTCCTACACAAACTGTAAACAGCTAGGACAAGTTATTTATGTCCAGCATTTGCTTCTGGAGCTTTAGCAGAAGTCCATGTCACCAACGTCTCAGCCTCAGAAGCTCTGTTGCCTTTTTGAGAAAGTTTCTGGCAACAAGCTTCAGAATCTTAAACGTTCATTGATCAATTTTCCCTGCTTTTCTCAACTTCTGGATGTAAATGTTAGGTGTAGTAGAAGTTTCCAAATATCCTTCATCAGCTGTGCAAGCACAGTTCTTCTTTACATTACAAATTCGTAAACAGTGATGAAATTCGCCTTTTGGAGGAAGATGTAGTCACTGGACAGAAAAAAAGTTGATGGCATCAAATCTTTAAAAGATATTAGAGAGTTCTTTTAAAACAGATGCGAGTCAATTTTTTTTAATGTCAGTCAAATGTCCTCTTTCTGAGAAAATAGCTGGTTCATGGTTGTTTATTGATAAAAAAAAAAAAAAAAAAAAAAGAC
>JAFFST010054898.1:183580-196722 GCA_022414735.1 Noturus placidus | reverse complement strand
CCCCGATGGCAAGCTAGCACGTTGCATGGCAGCTCTGCTACCATTGGTGTGTGAGTGTGCTCTCATTTGTAAGTCGCTTTGGATAAAAGCGTCTGCTAAATGAATAAATGTAAATGTAAATATATATGACAAAAGAAGAACGTTCTAAAATCGTTCTCATGGCTGGATCGGGAACCTTTTGCGAAGTTGCGATGAACTTTAACATAAACATGGCAAGCACATCACACACGACTCTGTTGCCAAACGTATTAACGAAGACTGGAAATGTTGCGGACCACCCGAGAAGTGGACGTCCACGAACATCCACTGACGAAGGCACAACCGACGTGGTGTTGGCAAACATAGTCTATGTACAAAGACTTCTGGGACACCCTGTATTCAGTAAAGTGTAAGAGCAACCCTGTAATAGGTAGATGAGAGAGGACAAGACTTGAAAAGACGAGCTTGAAAAAACGAACTGACGGGTGCTTATACTCGAACTCAGAACATAATAATGAATCATTTATTGTATGACCACACTAATAATAACTGCAAAGTGACCAGAATCTTGTGCATGTTGGAGAATATTTATCCATTACTGGGCAGAAGGCAGACGTTAGCCAGTATTAGCGAAATGTCAACAGCAATGAATCCAAATGAAAGATATGTTACTAAGTGGTGATAGCACTGGCTTCCCAAAAAAGAACTAACAATGCACACCGGTTTTGAACAAGAGAACAGAAAGATGTATTCTGGTGTAAAAGCCAGCACAGATAAATAAGCTTACAGAAATGAACATCTTTGACATAAGCCTCATTTGTATAGTAATGTAGCTTGTCAATCTTTCACATGCACACATTTTTCAATCTTTACTGAAAGCTACAAACTAAAAAGATGGCATGAGTTGATAACTTATGCACAAGTGGATTTTTCAAAAGAAAACAAGCTGTGTTCAGTAAAGTTGGTGATTCTCATCACCACTGTCAAACACTGTCAAGGCAGAATCACTGACTCTCCTGACAGCTGCCCCTTCCCTAATGGTACTTGCACACGACTGCAAGTCGCCAGTCGCTGTACTATTAACTCGCCAGTAGGTGTTCCTACTACTTATTGCCACAGCAACATGGGTGGCGCAACTACCATTCCACTTTTAACAACTAACCAGTTTTTGTGCTGCTAAAATGAAACATTCTGGAGGGAGCGTGATCTTATATAAAATTCACCAGTGTGTATATGCATCATATCCTACGAGATGAAGGAGAATCAGTGTGTACTATTTGCCATTGCGGCCATCGAGCTACGGCAAAAGCACACCAAAAAGCGCCAATTAGCTTAGCTTGTGGCCTAATAATAACAATAATGAAATACTCTCAGTTTTTGTTGCAATTGAGCAATATCCCAGTGTAGCTCCTAACTCAGTAAGTGAGCGTAAATCCAGTCACCTATGGTCGCTGTCGCTCATATCGCCGGAAATCACCGGCTTGCATTGAAATTTAATAGTTTGTGGGCACCTTTATTCATAAACCAAACGTTCATAGAGCGACCACAGAGCACAGTGACTCCTGCCCCAGTGGGCCTCTGTTAGAACTTGGTATTGTTCCTATTTTTGACCAGTAGGTGCAATAATAACGCTACCAAGCTGAATGAGGTGCTGAGCAAGCTGTCTCACGAATGCGAACTAGACTGGCGACTAAACGCTACATCTGAACATCATCTTTTATCCGTCAAACAGTTCATTCGTTTTTCAACTTATAATACAAACAAATACAAATGAAAACATCCAACTAAATAAAGAATGATGCAAGGTGAATAGAAGCAGGAACTAAAGACACAGCTGAAATATGAGTGTGTGGGAGTTCAAACCGAGCCAGTTTCAGCATTAAGAGAGAAAGAGAGCCCAGCATGAGCAGAAATGAACACAGAGGGAAGCTGATGACCTTCAGATGCGCTGAACATAATGACCTTCTTAATGGCACCGCTGAGAAAATGGCACACGCCTCCCGACTTTTTAAACCACACACTCCTCTTTTTTTTTTTTAAACAAACCGTTTCATGTGAACTACAATAAAAAAAAGACAAGGGAAAAAAATGGCCACATAAACACCACACACACACACACACACACACACGACTCTAAACATCTGTCAGAAGATTTAATTGGGTTCATTAGACAACACAGTTAGAGTTTCCAATTACAGACCTCCATAATTAATTGCACTTGAAATTAACTATATTTTCTCATCAGCTTTTAATTAAACGTGGCCCCTTGTTCTTGATTGGAATTTCTCGATTCTCAGGGCGAGCTAAGGTTCCCTACATGTTTACTCAAGGGCGCATGGGGAGATGGTCTTGATTTTTTGGGTTGAGTAATTACAAGAAGTAATTAGGACCCATCAGCCTGTTGGGCTCCACAGAGCTCCTGGCGAGGTCAAAGCCGAAGTCGGCCACAGACACACAACTTTCCTGCTCAGCTTTAGCCTTTCACTTCTTAGTGGATTTATATTTCATGCAGTACGTCTGCTATTAACAGCAGATTTTACATTTGTCTTCGGGTTTCAAAATACGGTGGCAAATTGCCATCGTAAAAAAAAAAAAAAGAAATATTTATGCAAATTTCCCCAGCAAAAACGAAATAGATAATCATGATTTACTATCATTTAGCCAGAGGAGGGAAGTAGAAATTATGTTTTTTTTTAATCATCACTCTGCCACCATGCATATTTATTCCCAGTGATGAAGCAGAAGAAGCTATTTTTTTTCTTGATGATGGGAAATTGTTCTGAAAGATATCCCATTGTAGCTGTACTGATGTGCCCTAGTGCTTGCTTTCCCCATTTCTTCTTCATCATAAAATCTGATTTCAAATCTCCTCTTGTAAGATTGCATTTAACAATGTAATCATTTATATGCTAAACAGATACACATGTTAATGTGAGCCATATGATGAAGTCCTTTTGTCAGAGCTCAGAATGTAAAACATACTCTCGGCTTGATGGATGGCAAGAATCTGCATTTGTGCTGCGACTGGAAATAAGGCATCTTATTTCTTTTTCCGTGCATGGAATGTAACCGCCAGGTTCTTAACGGGGTCACAAGGGAGCGTGTACAAAAAACATTTCACTACGGTATGACAGATCTGTGATAAGACACTGAGGGAGTTTGATGGGGACTAGAGAATTCAAAAGCATAAGTCTTTTCAGCATACGCAAAGCGTATTAGTTTCCTCCAAAGGTGTTATTTATTAAAAATAGGAAATCTTAATTAGGGTAGGGTCTTTAAGGTATTTGAAACGTCTGGCTGAAAAAGTTCTTGGGAGACCATAAAATTTTAACTGACTGGGAAAAAAATAGAAATCCCGGCTTTAATAAGATGAAATACATTCAGTATAATGTTCTCTGGTATGCCTGTGTAGTAAAATATTTAAAGGAAGTGTGCTTCTCAAGTTGGAACAGTCCTCATTAATAGACCGGTGCATATTTCTAGGCGCTAGGATAAAAAGCTGAATATGAGAAAGGAATGAACTTACCGATGAAGTACGCCAGCAGGAACACCAGTGTGATGGAGATGAGGATGGCACTGAGGGCGGCGCATTTCCAGTTGCAGTGCTTGTAGGGCTTCTTGAGGCTGAAGACGGGTCGGGTGAATGTGCTGCGAGGCAAGGGTCGCGGCGGGGGAGAGTACACCGTGCTGGAGGTCAGAGGGTAAGCAGGCGACGTTGTGCAGTACAGCGGTGAGCTCCCACCAGGCTTGAACAGAAAGTGTCTAAAAGAGCGCAATAAAACTGTATTGCACAAGTTTTACACAGCACAACAAGCGTGTGTTGATGTGTTATATTTAGGGCTGGCCCGAACAGCAGTTACAGACTTTGAATACTTGTCGGTGTTTCTGCTTTCCACAATTAAACATTGTTTTAAGTATATTCTAAATCCAGTAGATCACAATGATGTATTAGTTGTGTATACACTAATATATGGACATATATGTATATACATACAGTGCATGTATTAGCAGTGTTGGTAAAAAGAAAAAAAGTCTTATTAAATCGTTTTAAAATCTAAACAAATAGCAAGAAAATGTAGACTGTGCTATATCTGCTCTGGATTGAAGAAAAAAAAAACATATTTCAATGAAACCCTGTTTACTTTTGAATCGTACCCATTTCAGCAGCTATGTAACAGCCATCAACAGTTAAACAAGGTACTAAGATTATAAAAAATAAGGGGTGTAGGTGTTACCCATCAGCTATTTAAGAAATAATACATTTGGGCATTTTATTTGTTTGATTGTTTGTTTTCTGTTTTGTAAATATCAATCGTTCAATAGTTCTTATAATATAGCACATTACTGTGTCACATGACTTCCTGTCTATGTTTTGGTACATCCCAAATGGCTCCCAATTTTTTAGACATATAGTGCAGTATGTATCTTGGAGAAATGATTATTTCACTGTGTATGTGTTGCACTTATACACGGAGTTGGAAGGTAAAGACGGAGCCAGTGTAATGAATGAACACTGGAGTATTCAAATCATTCAGGCCAGCCTTTGTCAAGTGTTTTCCCCTTCTGTGTTCAAACAGAACTGAGCACCTCTGCACAGTCAGTGAAGCTGTCACTTAGACTTTTCAGTTGCTTTGGCCACTTTTAGACCTGCGTGGCGTTCACAATTTTCATGCCACCAGGGTTCGCTGCACTGAAATCTGCACTGAATCGATATGTAATTTAATTTACGGCCCGAATGACCGCGGAGGATCCTCGTTAATGTGGACCCATGCGGGGGCTTCTAATTCACCTCTAGAGGGTGTGTCTCCGGAGTGCCAAAAGGCTGCTATATATATATATGAGCTGCCCTTACCATCTGTGCCCTGATATATATATATATATATATATATATATATATATACACACACACACACACACACACACACACACATATATATATCAGATATCAGGGCACAGATGGTAAGGGCAGCTCATATGACCTCGAAGATCATGACACACTCTTGTTAAAGGAAGCTCGGGTCCGAGTGAGACCTGCGGTTTCTCGTTGGCATTTAAAGACAATTAAGAGATTTTTTGGAAAACTGAGACCACTTTACTGACCGAGTAAGAGATACTCAGAGATGAAATACATATGAATCTTCTGTAACCTTGACCAGTCTAATGTAGTAAAAAAATCTATTGCAATTTTACTTGCTTTCATTGATCATGGTTAGTTCTGTACATGCAAAATATATTTATTGCTGGAAGGTGCAGTTTCACATTTAAATAAAAGAATAGATTGGAAAGACAAGATCAATGCACGCATGTACCGCTAGGAAGCATGGCAAAGCAGATCGTACTAGTTACGGCGGCCGCGGTCGGAACGTGGAACATACCCGTCACTGTAAGCATTGTCGCGGCGAGCCGTAGCCAGTATGTCCATCTCTATAAGGTTGTCCTGTAAACTCTCTAGGATTGTCTGCTTTGCTATGTTTCTACACACAGGTAGAGAGATGGATAGATGGAGTGAGAGTGAGGGACATGCATGCAAGAAGGAAACACAGATGAGATCATCCTGTGACTTCAGAACTAAAGGCGGAAAAACTGACAGAGACAAACGGAGAAATCAAAACTAAAGCCCTTATGGAACTAAACTAGGAGTTTGTTGTTTTTGTGTAAAGCCTCCCGTTTCCTGTACTAAACACTCTTTCCCCCCACACAAGCATGTACCTTGTATTGTATGACCCTTGCCCTTCTCTGCAAGAGTCCTGCTCCTCTCTGATAAACATTAGAGTATTCTGGTTCCTTTGTGGTTGGGGTTAAAAGAGAACAAGGCATCATGTTACCATTGCACATTTTGCACCTTTTAAATGTCAAGTTAAAAGTCAGTAAATCACACGTTATGATTTATAGGCAATTCTACAGTCTATTTTGAAATGCTAAATACGTTCAAGAATAAAATGGACATCAACAGTCAGGAGAAAATAGTTTTCTCTTGTTCGAGGAATGCCGGATCATGTCCGCATCAGACCGCTGTTCCATAAGGGAATGCTGAGGTGATGCAATGGAAGAATGAACCACCAAGCATGCAGAGCACAGACTCCACACCTTCAGTTCAACAAGAGAAGAGACTTGTTTCCCTCCTGGTCCAGGCTGTTTGCTCTTTTCTCATTGTTTATTGCTTATTTGTTCAGCCCACGAGAGACGCGTTAAACTTTTAATGAAGGAGTCAAGCTGGAAAGGGGTTCGGTAAATCGAGTGTAGGTAGACAGGAAGAATAGAAAAAGAGAGCAGAGGAAGAGCAACATTCTGGGAGTCTCAGTCTCCATTCATCCCTTTCAACTAAGAGAAGGCACCATTTTCAGGACAAAAACTAAAGCCCCAAGTGTCCCAGCGCCTGTGAGCTTTTCCTAATGGCGCTATTTTCTGTCAGAAGACTTTATATAACTAACGGATTGGATGAGGGAGGGGTTGATAATGCTGATTTATTCACTTTTCCAACACCTCCTTTTCTTCCGCATGCTGGCTGGTGTGACCATCTGTTCCCTTCTCGTCTGGGAATACCTGCTACAGATTAAACTTTGGGAAAATCCGTAGCGCCTAATCAGTCATTATGTCGTTAAGTGTCCCTCCGCAAAATGAAATTAACACTCATTTTCCTGTTGAGTGGACCGCCACAGTAGCGATGATGTAGCGGCAGAGAAGAGTGAAAACAGTGATCTGCAAGCAAATAGATCCATAGCATATGTGTTTATTAAACGAGATTTGATTGTAGTGAGAATACAATATTTAGGGAAATATTGTCAAACACTAAGCCTGAAAGATAACTAGAAGCGTACATGTTAGAACCCAGAGAGCTCACACGTAAGGAATAATGCATGTCAGGTGGCGCAGTTATATGAAAATAATGCATGCCGGGGTGGTGCGATCTGGCCGCCGTGCAAGAGCAGTGCTGCCACCAACCCCTAGAATCCCAACTCCACCACCCCCAACCCCCAAACACCCGGGAGTGCATTATGTTCATATAACAGCATAGTCTGGAGTGCGTTCTTCCACGTGTACCATAGTGATTTGCCTACGATATTTATTTATTTATTTATTTATTTATTTATTCATGTTTATTCATGTTTATTAAAGTTTACATGAAACATGTACAATGTTTTATTTACTAATGTATAAAAGGTTGTGCATTTTAACAGTTTCTTGTTAGATTCAATGTTATGGAAGGTCCACATGTTAGATCCTGTTAGATCTCACGGAATATTCTTACCAGAAGTCCTTCTGGGAGTTTTTACATGGGGCCGTATTCAGAGTTGCATTAATACCAAAACGGCACACAAGTCATGTGAGAATTACAGTGGTGCCTGAAAGTTTGTGAACCCTGTAGAATTTTGCATGAATATGAACTAAAGCATCATCGGATTTTCACACAAGTCGTAAAAGTAGACAAAGACTTGCACAAAGAAGCAAAGAGGTTCACACCAGATACTGAGAGCAAAGGTTCACATACTTTTGCCACTCACAGATGTGTAATATTGGATCATTTTCCTCAATAAATGAAGAACCAAGTATGATATTTTTGGGTTTAATTGGGTTCTCTTTGTCTACTTTTAGGACTTGACGAGGTCATATTTAGGTCATATTTATGCAGAAAATATAGAACATTCTAAAGGGTTCACAAACTTTCAAGCACCACTTTTTGCATATATAGGGTGCCAAAAAACCAGACTTGTTTCTTGGTTTTAAGTGCATTATTGATGTGTGACTGTGATATTGGCTAAAGATCAGATCAGTATTAAATCCAGTGCCACGTTCTGACAGTTGTAACCACAATATGGCATGCGCTGTACATACACACAAAGAAACTATTATGGAACGCCATTCGAGGCCACTATTAAAAACATAAATATGACGCTATTAATTAACAATCAGAATCGTTCCTTTGATAAAATGCAGTTTCTTACATGGTTGGAATCCGGGGAGACAACATCTTAATAGGAGACTTTGCCAAACTGTCTGACTAGCTATGAATAAAGTTCGGAATGAATGAAAAGCGAGCTCTAAGCGTTGTGGATGAATGCTTGCTCGGCTTATCATTCAAAGCATGCACACATTTTCTTTACACGAGAGTGCAACGAATTAAAAAAAACATAGTCGTCCGTTTATAATTGTATCATTTTACTTTCCCCATGTAGACACTGATGTCAGTTTTGGACTTGTGACTAACTCTGAATACGGCTCACGGAGTTTAAATGGATCAAAGCTGCTTCTAGGAAGCGATGGGATGTCTGGGTGTGTGAGAGGGTAATCTGAACACCAGCTCTTTTCAGTCCTAACCTGACAGCGCTGATATTTGCCATGCATTAGGAGCAGCCAGAATGATGTAGACAGTCATCAGCATTCAATGCACTTGACTGATCGGTTTCATATAAGACCCTCCTAAAGCAGCATGAGCAAAGGCTGATCGGAGATAAACAAGGAACCAGGGCGCTAGTAGGGCAGAGCAAGATCTGCACTAGAGGTGCCTGGGTGCAATTACCTATCCATTACCCACTGACCTATATATTATGCTGAAGAGCATCAAGCTCTGTACATTTCAAGCGGAGGGAAAAACAGTGCTTTTCTTTTGTGGCATGGTTTGGATGCATGGTGGCTCGCTGCCCCGACAATGACAGCCTCCTGAACAGGAGTTTACTGAAGATCACTCTGCTGGAGCAACAAACAGTGCAGATGCACGATAGCAGTACATCAATGTGCATTAGATAAAGCATGGATATGCAAAGAAACATGTCATTTAGTATAAAGATGCACAGAAAATGCAAAACAGTCATTTAGTATAATAATCCGCATTGCAGTATGTTTTACGCAATTAATTTGGTGGTTTTGTATTTTTTGACTAATATACACTGACTTATACAGTGCGAAACACCTACACAGCACTCTGCCAATGCTGGACATTGTACCAAGCAAACATTATGCATTGTTATGTATAAGCATAAACATTAGTCAACCGTGAAATTGACCCCTTGGCTCTAAAAGCAGAGGTAGCTTATGTTTATCTAGACTCATGTCCTCAGTCCCACACAAACTGACTCAGAGATGCATGGCTCACACATGGACGACTGCAAGTACAAAATATACAATAACAGGAACAATAGCAGCTGTGAACCTGATCAACATTTGCCTGTTGTCATAATCTGGCAAGTCCAGCTCACCACATACGAGCCTACGGCTGGCCAATGGTCCTGTCCCTTGTGCCCCTGGTTTCCCATGACATTCAAGACATTGTGGAATGCACAGATTAATTGTGGCCTTTTGCAGAAGGCCATTTTATAGGTGACCTGATGAAACACCGTTCCACCTGGACCTCATTAGGGAAAAGTGCACCAAACAACCTTTAGTGTGATTGACATTGTGCAGTGCCTCTCTGTCTAAACCATACTGCTGCTTATAGGCAAGAACAACTTTCTTTAAAAGTACACAAACTATAATTACACTAGAGTTAACTTATAATTATGATTACAGAAAATGCTGTCTTTCGTACTTCCATCTGTATAATTATGCTCATTAAAATCTAAATGACAAAAACTGATTCAGGATAATCACCTGCACTATAGGAAGTTGAACCCAGGCCAAAGTTCATAGCATGCAGGCATATAATGTATGATGGAGCTCATTTCGATAAATTACCTTTTTAATATTATATTCTAACATTAGCCATTTCCAGAAAAAGCCTCGTTCTCGGGCCTACCTGGTCTCCAGGGGGATGTTGCTGTTGAGGAGCCAATTGTCCTGGGCACTTCCAGAGTCTGGGGCACTGGAGGGTCCCTCGGGTGCCGCCGTGCTGTCGGTGGGCGCTGGACTGACGTTGCTGCGTGGGGTGTAGTTACTCCGGCTCAGCGAGCCCACAGATGTTCCATGGTGCTGACTGGGAGAGTGCGAATGGGCGAGGGGGAGTGGAGGCGTCCTCAGGCGCGAATGATTCGGGTAAGAGCCCTCTGAGGAGGAGGAAAGAAGAAATGGAGAGAAAGGGAATGAGAGGAGAAGTAAGGTTAAATTAATGCATTATAACCTGCAAGCATCGCACGAAAATCTGTACACGCTGTATTCTCAAGGGCTCTAGCTTCCTCCTGGATTTCCACTTGGAACATTTTCTCTCTGTTGTACAATGATTATGGGTTACACCAAAGGCAAAAACAAAGTACAGTTTAGGGTGCTAGATGGGAAAGCGTGTAGATGGATACTTTTGTTTTGTCTCCAGTGTGGAAAGCTCATCTACAATATTCAAAAACTGATCCATAACATCATGACTGTATCTTTTTTTTTCCGTCAAACATCAACCGCAGCAATGTTGACACATTGTGAACCATTTCTTTAGGTTTTTAATGGCAATGCATTTCTTAATAGTTTTAATCATTTATTTTACTTACATACAAGTCAGTATATTTCTTAGTATATTTCAGTAGAAACACCTAAGCTAAGCTAAGATGGTGACTGTCTGGTGCGTTTTGTCAGTAAAGGTGGCCAAAACATATAATTTTTTGACAGAGGCAATTTCACTGACAACGGGCCACTAACATTTTCCTGCAGCCAATCACCAAACATGCAAGATTATATATATATATATATATATATATATATATATATATATATATATATATATATATATTTTCCCTTATCAACTATTTTTCTTGTTGACTATTTTTTTAAAAACATTTTTAAATTGTGTCACAGTGTAAATCAGCATAGGGATGAGTGAATGCACTGGGGTTTTCGAGAACCAGTCAGGTTTTAACCTTCAAGATCCTGAAGCTTGTCGCCAGAAAAGTGCACAAAAGATAACACATGCGCCATGGTAGGAGTATTTGAGATCTGGTTAAACAATCCTCCAAAGTATGCTATGTTGGCTCACAATGTGGCTCATATTAATGTGGCACACCTAAGATTATTCTACTTCATATTATGATTAGGATTTGCTATACAAAATATTGGAGTAAACTTTGAGGCATGTTATGGCATGGCATCAGATTCACAGCTAGTGTTACATGCACTATCACTAAAACTATGTGGGCAGCATTAGCTCTGGTTGACGTCCCACCGTCACACCTCAGATGGCAGCTGGAACCTCCCATCCAGCTTTAGCTACCTGTACTGCTGACAAGCTGTCATTATCAAGTATGCTGAATTACCAGAGTCAGCCAGTGTGCTTCCATTATGAAGTGCTGTCCGACAGGTCAGAGTCTGCCATCAGCAGGCTTGTCAGTGTTGCAGCATTTGTTTTTGTATCCTGCTGTCACTACATGTCATGGGGCTTGGGAAACTATCACATATTAGATAGCGTAGACCAGGATGGAAACTTTATGTTCTTTATGGCATATTATAGTCCAAGCACATTCAGCAATAAAAAAAGCACATTTTTCATCCATTTTCATATCTAATCAAAGACCTCATCATCACAAAACATCCTAACAGAATGTTTATAAAGTTTATAAATGTTTATAAAGTTTTATATTTGTATTTTTATGATTGAGCCATCTATATAGACAGAGCTGGGGTGGTTGTGGCTCAGTTGGTAGAGCGGGTTGTCCACTAATTGTAGGGTTGGTTGTTCGATTCCCGGCACATGTGACTCCACATACCGAAGTGTCCTTGGGCAAAACACTGAACCCCAAGTTGCTCCTGATGGCAAGTTAGTGCCTTGGTGTGTGTGTGAATGAGACACAGTGTAAAGCGCTTTGGATAAAAGCGCTATATAAGTGCGCCATTTACCATTTATAAGCAAAAGTGCACAGCCAAAATGTCTGAAGTGACCAATGGGAGGCTGACGTACTGTGCAGGCCTAGAAAAAGTTCACCTAATTGATTTTTGAGCTCAGTGTTCCTCTAAATTAGTGCATTAGAAAACAGTTAAAGTTTTTTCAGCGTGTTAAATCCCTCTGCATTCAGGCAAACATATTTTTTCCTACTATGCTGGCAGAGTAGAGAGAGAGAGAGAGAGAGAGAGAGAGAGAGAGAGAGAGAGAGAGAGAGAGAGAGAGCATTAAAGGCATACCAATTTTGGTGGAAACCATGTACACTGTCTAGGCTAAATTGCTTAAATGCTACTACAAAAGGTAGCACTCGTTGATTTGACAGGTAACAAGATTGACACACCTCTTGGTCTTGAGTCGATGGACATCAGTGGTCCACATTTTTTGAATTTAATTTTTTCCATTTACAGATGGTTTTGGTGGTTTCTGGAGTTTTCCCTGTGAGCAGATATCTTATAGAAGCTGTCTGACTGTGAGCAGAATATCACATATTACAAGAACATGACCCCAGCTTTAATTAATTAATGCTATGATAAATCACCTTCCTGAAATAAGGAAGGGTGCGCTTTATGGCATGTGGTAAGCACATTTTTTGTCTAGAATCATTATGGGATATGTCACCGACAGAAACCCAGTTGCTTTTTTATTCCCCCTCATTTCAGGCACAGGCTTGGATCATTTGTCAGAGAGCAGTGACAGATGGATCCATAAAGACTCACGTTCGCACAATCCTACGCTCCCGATTACTCAGAGCCTGATGCCTTTCTGAGCCAAGTTGACGATGACCCTGATGAAACCGGCACCAAAACAGAATGAAAGCGATGAAGGAAAGTGCCTGCTACGTCCTCTTGCAGCAGAAGGCTCGTTGTTTTCACTTGCTTTTATTCACTAGTAATTCAGATATGATTCAAGTCTGTGAATCTATATGCCGGTGATAAAAATGAACACATGCTTGAGTAAGGGGTAGTATTATCGCTTAAAAACCTCAAGCCCAAATTTCAGTAGCACATGTTATAGCGTACAGAGAAAATATTTCTCATAACCTCTTACGAATCGGCTTAACAATGCCAATTCTGTAATCAATCTAGGTCTAATTAGCAAAGATAACGCCCTGAATATTAAAACTGAACGCTATACATTTATTCATTTAGCAGACGCTTTTATCCAAAGCGACTTACAAATGAGACACACTCACACACCAATGGTAGCAGAGCTGTATGCAAGGTGCTAGCTTGCCATCGGGGGCAACTTAGGGTTCAGTGTCTTGCCCAAGGACACTTCGGCATGGGATCACCCGGGCCGGGACTCGAACCACCAACCCCACGATTAGTGGATTAGTGGACAACCCGCTCTACCGACTGAGCCACAGCCGCCC
>JAFFST010054898.1:154184-164518 GCA_022414735.1 Noturus placidus | reverse complement strand
TTGTTTTCTTTTCTTGTAGTTTAGTCAGGTAAAGTTTGGTAAAGTTAGAGGGACTTTTGTGTATTATTTTGGCCTGGCCGGCTTCTGAAGATAAAGACCACTGTGTGTCTAAAATAAACAACCCAAAACGCAATATTGGTCTCGCCAACGTTTTCTTTCTTTTTTTTGTATGTTGCGGCCCGACCTAGACCCGGGTTCGTAACAGCATAAATGGTCACTGTGCATATCCTGTGTACATCAAGAGAAGTTAATGCAATGTGTGGTGTAGTCATACAATGGGACAGTACGCTAGACAACTCACCAGACAATGCAATTAACAATGTCTGGATCATCCTCATTTAAAAATCTATCCAAATGGCACACTGTAATCATTACAAACTCAAAACATTCTACTAAAATAAAACCTACTTATGGAGAATAAAGGTTCTGTGAGTCAAATTTCATATGAATGCCCAAGTGCACCAGACCATCTGCCATCAAACCATCTGTGCTGTGAACATTCCCAAGTTTACTGAAGTTTAGTAGTTGCCCCACTGTGTAAAACCCCTGAAACGCTTTCCAAAATTCAGAGCTGTCAAGCATGCTTTTCTCCGCTAAACTTGCTTTGCAGCAGTCTTGCTTTGCAGAGATTAAGGGTGGCATAGCCCAACTCCATCAGCTCCTCTGGCCTGGATTTACTCTCACAGGGTCATGCCATGAAAGTGCTAAAATGTCCTGCATGACAACAACATCTGTCTCTCACAGCAGACGTGAGAGAACAGAAAGCTGTACCGTGGCTAGGCTTGGGATCATAAGAGAAAACTACACTATAAAACACATTTCCCTTATAGATCCCATTCATGGAGTTCTTGTGTGGCTTGTGCTCAAAAGGTTCTACATCAATCAGAAATATCATACCATTATAGTTAGCAAATACTGTGGCTCTTTGCGTCAATACACATTACATTACTTTTTAATGTTGGTCTTAAATCTGCTATACTGAAACATCAAGGCTAATCACCTCCATGTATCGCGACCAGACGCTAAACAAGGAAGCACCTTATTCTCATTTCTAGTCCAAGCTTCTCTGTTCGCTCCCTCATGGCCTGTAAGTCAAGACCAGAGACCACAAATATTAGAAGGAAGTTTGGAAATGGCTTTCCAAATGGAACATCATTGGAAAAGTCATAAATTTTCCCTGACAAAGCCATCTAACAGTGAGCAATCAATATCGCAATATTCCAGTGGCAGGATAATATATGAGAAAGTCAAGAACAAATGGTGAGTACTCAAAGACTGGCTTTTATAGACACCAATGTAGGAAAAAAAAAATTCAAATTGCGATCCCTCTATAATGATATATCATTTAACAACCTTAAAGATAAAAGCTTTGTTTGAGACCGGCCAACTGCAGAGCTCACACGATTGTTTGGAGCACAAAAGAAAATGGTACAAAGGCCATTAATATAGTATGAACTACCTAGCATACATTTAGCAAATAACTTTCTAGCAAGTGAATAGATTAGTACTGTAATTGCTTGCATTTTCTGCACGTGTAGGCAGCTGAAACTGGTGATGCTGTATTTAAAAAAAAAAAATGAATGCAATGATGCAGTGGTAATTTTGTAGTAATTGAAACTGCATTCGAACACGTGTAGACTAATCATCAGTGAGTATTCTTCAAAATCACACCTATGCGCTGACTGAGGAACTTCTGCAATATAACTTTAATACACTCTGATTCTCCGGGTGATCAGAAGCTGTGCGAAAGTATTGAACAGCTTTGAACAGGGTCTAAAACTCCACTTAGTCCACTACCAAAACTGTTTTATTACATCAGTTATCTAAAGCTAATACAAAACTGAACTGAACTAATTATTAAATAATATTTTTTATTCTAGATCCATTACACGTAAAGTGAAATATTTCAAGCCTTTTTTTGTTTTTATCTTGATGATTATGGCTTACAGCTCATAGAAATCAATAATCCAGTATCTGAAAATATTAGAATCCAATTTTATAATACAGAAATGTTGACCACCTCAAAAGTATGTTCATTTATGCACTCAATACTTGGTCTTAGCCCTTTTGCTTGAATTACTGCATCAATGTGGAGTGGCATGGAGGCAATCAGCCTGTGGCACTGCTGAGGTGTTATAGCAGCCCAGGTTGCTTTGATAGTAGCCTTCAGCTTGTCTGTATTGTTGGGTCTGGTGTCTCTCATAGATTCTCTATGGGGTTCGGGTCAGGCAAGTTGGCTGGTCAATCAAGTGGAGAAATACCATGCTCAGCAAACCAGTTACTAGTAGTTTTGTCACTGTGGGCAGGTGCCAAGTCCTGCTGGAAAAGGAAATCAGCATCTCCATATAGCTCGTCAGCAGATGGAAGCATGAAGTGCTCTAAAATCACCTGGTACATGCTGCATTGACTCTCGACTTGAGAAAACACAGTGGACCAACACTGTTGCCAGCGGTTTAGACATTAATGTGTGTGTTGAGTTATTTTGAGGGGACAGTAAATTTACACTGTTACACAAGCTGTACACTCACTACTTTACATTGTAGCACAGTGTCATTTCTTCAGTGTTGTCACATGAAAAGATATCATCAAATATTTACACAAATGTGAGGGTTGTACTCACTTTTCTGAGATACTGTATGTATGTATGTATGTATGTATGTATGTATAATTGTGCTATTTTATATATATTGTGCAACTCTTGACTGAACAGAATTTTCAGATACATTAAAAAAATGTATCTGTCTCAGTTTTAAATAATTCATTCATCTTCATTTTCAATTCATCCTGGTCAGGATATGGTGTATCTGGGCCATTCCCAGGAACACTGGGCATGAGACAGGAATACACCCTGGATGAGACATTTGTCCATCACAGGTGTTAAATAAAATATTATTTAATAATTAGTTCAGTTCAGTTTTGTATTAGCTTTAGATAACTGATGTAATAAAACAGTTTTGGTAGTGGACTAAGTGGAGTTTTAGACCCGCCCTTGGGCGGCTGTGGCTCAGTCGGTAGAGCAGGTTGTCCGCTAATCGTGGGGTTGGTGGTTCGAATCCCGCCCCGGGTGATCCCATGCCGAAGTGTCCTTGGGCAAGACACTGAACCCTAAGTTGCCCCCGATGGCAAGCTAGCACCTTGCATGGAAGCTCTGCTACCATTGGTGTGTGAGTGTGCACTTGTAAGTCGCTTTGGATAAAAGCGTCTGCTAAATGAATAAATGTAATGTAGACCCTGTTCAACACTGTTCAATACTTTCGCACAGCTTCTGATCACCCGCAGAATCAGAGTGTATTAAAGTTATATTGCAGAAGTTCCTCAGTCAGTTCCACTTTTTGCATTAAATTACGGAAAAAAGTTCACTTTTCCATGATATTCAATTGGCTGGCTCGGGAAGCTGTCGCAATGGATGTGATGGACTTTAACAGGAAACATGGCAAGCACATCTCAGACACGATACTGTCGTTCAGTAAACAGCAATGAACTTCTTTTACTATAAGAAGTCACGCTTACTGATACCCCACTCTTAAAACACACGTGTATAAGAGTTCCTCAGCACACCAGAGACTATGTGCTGAAGGAGCAATTATTTCTGAGAATAAGAGCTTTACTATGGCATTAGGGGCAACCCAAATCTCTAAGCAATGATTCCTTAATCCTACATCCTTCAGTCTATATCTAGGAATTCAATTCAAGTACTGCAATCTTTATGTAGGTATCAATTCTTTAAATGCACTCGAAGAAATCAAGGAACATGTGGCTAGGACGTTTCTAGATAGAAGATATGCATGTGTGCCCTACACAGTAGTCGTCATCTTTGTTGTAGTACATAATATGAGCATACACTATAGATTCACACCCCCCCCCCATACAAAAATGTATGATAGTAAGAACCATCATGAGTACACAATGAGCACAAACAAAACCATTCATTAAAAGTCCATTTAAATACGCCTCGCATTAAAAACACTCATATGAGAAATAAACTGTTGTTCAGACATCAACATGTGCTGTGCATGTGCAATAATGATGAAGGGTCCTTCAGTGTTTAATCAGTGTTATGTAGATGAAGATCCATTATACAGACAGCATAATACTACACGATGATGCTTCAGTGAGCAAAAATTTCTCATTTGGCAAATATGTTTGTCCTTGTTTTCTTTCCTTCCACCCTTTCCTCGCTCAGAGGGAGGAGCTAAGAGGCAATGAAGGGAAGCAAGTACAAAAAAAAAAATAAATAAATACGAAGAATTGCAATTAAAGAAATGAGAAGCAGCGATTGTTTTTCCTCAACCCATATTCTGACAGATCCTGCCTCCTGTGCTAGTTCCTACTTCCAAGCACTGAGATTTAGAAGCCACAAAACAGAGACCGAGATCCAGGAAAAGAGTTTATGTAAGTGACACAATGATTTTTACATTTTCTACAGTGATGTACATGACTTCTTGTATGTTTAATCAGCTGACTGTAATCTAGTTAAACAAAGCTTTCCTGGTCTACTGATAAAAAAAAATAATAATAATAAAAAAAATAATAAAAAAAAAGTGTTGAGGAAAAGAACAGCTGCTGAAACCCGGACAGTTTGTATTAATGGACTCATACTGCTGGACCCAGTGAGAGTAGGCAAACTGACATAACAGGCTTTCTCTGTCAGTCTTCTGTAGGCATCCTGCCTTTCCTCAATCTCTTCCTCATCCCTCCTTCTGCCAGTCCTATTTTTTCTGCATGCCATCAGTGCATCATTGAGCTGAAAGGCTCCATCTGCTTGGCCTAACAGTTGTGGCTCCTTTTGGAAGTCCTGACGGAAATCAAAAGAGCACCGAATTGGGGCTTACTTTATTTATTATGCCAGGGCGCTAAAAACCAGGGCATAAAACTGCCAAATGTTGTGTGGTTTAGAACTACCATGGTACTAAAAGACACGCCAGAGACAAAGAGTCGATCTGACAACAATTCCAACACATAGAATTGCTGCAAATGAAGATACGACTAAACCATTTGGGGATGTTTGAAAAGGTTATTCAGTAATCATCTGTAGAACGCAAGATTTCAAACCGCTCAAACTGACAGGAAATCATCGGGGGAGAAAAAAAATAAAGATAAAAAAAATAAATGTCCCACTGTAAAATGATAAACCAATACAAATGATAATATTATGCATAGGCAGATATTACAGTGTGCGATATTCTGTACACAGAGTGCCGCCGGTCAGTTGTACCATCTACAGTGATAAAGCTCCTCACAGTCAAGCTTTAAATCAAACTGGGTATTTGTCTGATCTTTCTCCATGTCATCTATTCATGTTTACACTGAGCTCGCCTGACAGGACCAGACTGACACGGGCAAAAATCCCTTCTGAGATAGTCCATTCAAACATCAGGTTCAGGCGCTCTTTTTGTTCTAGGATCAGAAAAACACCATCATATCTCTCTCTCGCTCAAAGCTGGGACCTTATATCAAGAGACTGCGCATTATGACAATAAAATATTAATAGTAAATGGTAAATGGCGCACTTATATAGTGCTTTCATCCAAAGCGCTTTACACTGTGTCTCATTCACCCATTCACACACACCAATGGTAGCAGAGCTGCTGTGCAAGATGCTAGCTTGGCATCGGGAGCAACTTGGGGTTCAGTGTCTTACCCAAGGAAAAGTGGACATCACATTACAATGTACAGGTGCCAAAACTTTTAGAACACTGACCATCACCATTATTACTCACAGTAACAAGTGCTAGATTGGATGCCGCGATTTTTTTCAATCATTTGTTTCATTCTTTAGCTGTTTTATTTAGTTTTTTATTAATTTATCTATTATTTGTTTTTTTTTTAAGATGTGCCAGTATGTCTGCTGAAAATGGGTATATTATGTAAGATAAAATAAAATAATTTATTAAAATATAATACAACATAACAATTTAATATAATGCAATATAACATCATATAATATAATGGTAAAATAAAAAATAAAAAAAAACGTATGAACCATTAAAAGTAGTCACATGTCCTTTCACAATAAATATGTTTCCAAGTTTTCTGGTTTCAGTGTAAATTATTACACAGAACACTAGAAGAAGAAAAAAATCAAGCAAACCATATTTACATTTATTCATTTAGCAGACGCTTTTATCCAAAGCGACTTACAAATGAGACACACTCACACACCAATGGTAGCAGAGCTGCATGCAAGGTGCTAGCTTGCCATCAGGGGCAACTTAGGGTTCAGTGTCTTACCCAGGGACACTTCGGCATGGGATCACCCGGGCCGGGATTCGAACCACCAACCCTACGATTAGTGGATTAGTGGACAACCCGCTCTACCCACTGAGCCACAGCCGCCCATATGCAGTAGGAATAGATTCTAACATCCAATCAGATACTGTGAGTAACAAAGGAGCTGGGAAGTGATTCACTGACACTACAATATTGAAGATAAAAAGTGTAGTGTGTGTGTGTGTGTGTGTGTGTGTGTGTGTGTGCGTGTGTAAAAATCATACAATATATCATCTCTGAAACTGTGAAGCTGTCAAGCTCATTCCGTGCTATAACCCATAGTATTAGCTTGTGTCATTATCTTGTGGTGAATTTTCACACTGTTCCAGCCCTATTCTCATTGTTTTGTATCTCTGTCTCCTCTGTGTATGATAGCAGTGTCTTAGCACTGGCTCTGTTCCGTGTGGGAGTACTTCTCCTCCCCCTCGTGCTAAAAGAGTGTCTTTTCTCTCTCGGCGAGTGCCCTAAAAACAAGCCTCTAATCGCCTTCACGCCCACTCTGCACGACTCTCTACAACACAGGGGCCGGGCTGTGTTAATCAGTTCAAAACACGCATCCTTCCTTCCTCTGCTGTCAGCTGGCATAGGAGCAGAGATCCGAACCCCAGAGATCACAATAATGCAAATAGCGCATAATTATTGACTTTTCTCTCCCGGTGTGTCTTCCATTGCCTCTCGGCCGCTTGCACGTCGCATGCGAATTTGCTCTGAATCAACACAAAAGCCCGAGTTTCTGCGGTTAAAATGAGTAAAGAGACAAGGCTTAAAACAAACTTGAAGTATTTGGGAGGAACTGAAGTGAAGCCGCACAACAGGAGCTGAATGTTGTTAGCCTGGGGCAGCGCTGAGTGAGGATGGCACCATCCCAGTATCCTTGGCTTAATCTAATGCGAAAACACACCCTGCAGACTGATGCACACTTCCCATCAAAAGCACACAAGTGACTACCTTGCTGCGGATACAACATCAACATTTTCCATGTAAAAACCATGTGCTAGTAAGCCTAATTGAATCATGCTGGGCATTTACCTCCTCAGCACGAGGGGATGTGTAAGGGTGGAATTAAATGCTACACAGGTATCCCAGGCATGCTTTGCTTTCTAAGCATGTGTGTTCAGCTCTGAACATCTGATAATAAGACCGAGCTCAGCCTGTTGCAGCTGGTTAAGCTACCATCAGGGAGAGGCTATTGATCCAGCCATTGTATATTTGTGCCGAGACTATCTCAAACGCAACGAAAAACCCTTTCGTGTTGCTTTGTGCCTACAAATTATGACAATAACGCGTCAACCTATATTATCAGCATTCCTCAATGAGAAAAACGAGGTCGGTTTAAAGACATAAACAACTGATGAAGGTTTATCAGTGAAAGGAGATAATAAGGACCTTTTCCTTCTACTACAGTTGTCTTCTCAAACGTCACTGCAAGAAACTACAGTTGTCTCTGAGCTCTTTGGATGGATGCAACACTGTAGTACAAATATCAAAATTCACTACATTTGGGAAGGGACACGTTCTGTGTCTCGGTCTTCAGACAGGAACAGGGGGAAAAAATACGATAACAGGATTCATGGCAGATTCAGAATCTCACCCAATGCCCCTTGTCTAAACGCTTGGCTTTGATTTATATGCAATTCGCATTGGGTTCGCTCCTGGACCTGCTAATGAGAGCTACCGCGCTGACTCATTACAGATAGTTCTGCCAGTTCGTTTATTTCTTATCAGGCGTTTGTTGATGAGTCTCGGGCAAAGCCATCTTTACTAGTCAGCACAAAAGCCGCCGTGTCTCTGAGTGATAATGGAAAAAAAAGCAGACTCTGCGCTCGCTCACTCGCTGTGAAGTTTTTTTTCGCAGCTTCCTTCGCTTAGGACAGGCCGCTAGCGCAGCTCATGTGTAACCAGTAAAAACTGAGCAATCCATACAGCTGAGAGATGAGGCTACTTTCCACAAGGCAATAGAACTACTTTTTGTTCTCTGGAGGAGAATTGAGAAAAATAAGAAGGAATAGATTAAGAGCGCACACCACAGCGGTAGCCATCTTCTCTGATATGTTGCGAGCTGGATTTACACTTTGCCCGGCTCTCAAAAATGGACAATATTTGGAACTTTTTTTTTATTGTTTGAACACTTTTGGGGCTCTGACTAGCATTCTAGTGCTCCATGCTAATCCAAGTTATTCCATGCTAGCTAGTAACTGCACTACAACTGAAATGGAAACTAATGAAACATGAACATGATGAAATTCCTATAAACACGTGAAACAAAAACTTATCAAACTGAAAACAAACTCTAAATATCGCACAGCGGGATTAGTTTATATCGTTCTTTGTCTATGAATCAAGATGGCCGCTGTTTACCTGACTGCTTCCAGCCTCCATAACGTCTGTTAGATTAGCCTACCACACAAGCAGCACAAAATTGTGTTTACGGATCAGCGTCATTGACAGTGCTATCCACATTCAGTGATTATTTCTGCTCTGAGGTAACACATTAATCACGGTTCCTCTCCAGCCTGTTCCTTTCATTTGCAGAGGAAGAATATAGTGCTTATCATTACTGCTATTTTTCTCTGAAAAGAGCTACTAACAATCATCATGGGAAATGGAAGCGTAAGACAGAGGACTAATAAACCTCATTTCTCTTTTGATTTGCAATTAATTATCACACTTTTTCTATTCTAATGTTATCTTTTTTCCTTTTTAATTGGTGGGCTTGTATTCGCATACATTTCCACTCAAAAAAGTTCAGGGAACCTTGACATCTTTACATTTGATGAAAATTAGGCTGCAAATAGAATGGCTTTTACTACACTCAAAGTGCTGTGTCAGATTACTTGACTTTATTATCTGCAAAATCCTTGTTTATACATTTATCGTCTCTATCAATCATGAGTTGCTCTTGGGTTCACAACATGAATACAAGCAGGCGGTGGTTACAGAGAGTTTAGATGGCCCAGAGTTACAAGAAACAAAGGGAAAAAATTTTGTATTTGTGTATGCTACCTGTAGCAATTATGCTATAATGAAAGTAGAGCTATTTTATATAGCCGAAGGCAAAGAGCTGCTTTAAGCCAAGGCGATTTAATAACAGCAGAACGAAAGTAGACTTCTATGTCGGATCTGCTCTAAATGCATGCTCCATTCACTCTAATGCTTAATTCATCTTAGTTCCAAATATTGCACCATTTCTGATATTTGATTCTGCAGCCCACCTCATGTTTCATATCCACTATGAGTATCATTTTCTACTACTTATTCACTACTATTAGTAGTAAAAAATATGCATTCGTTATACATAATTCCACACACACAAAGCTGGATGACACAGAGTTTGATTTCCACCTAATAAAATGTAATTACTGTAATTTTGAAATTGAAGCATGTCCGTCGTTTTGATATGCATGGATGCATTAGCTGGATGATGGACAAATAAACAAACAAATATATATATATATATATATATATATATATATATATATATATATATATATATATATATAGCTTATAATGTCCAGAATATAGACATGTTTTTAAGCTAAAAAATTTACTTGTACTATTATACTTGCAAATCTAATTTCAAACCAAAATATTCTAGTCTATGAAATGCACAATTAAATGTGTTTAACAGGAGAAAGCATGCAAATCTCCTTAATGTGGTCTCCTTAAGTCAGGGGTCGGCAACCCGCGGCTCCGGAGCCGCATGCGGCTCTTTCATCCTTCTGATGCGGCTCTGTCACGTCTCGTGACGGCGGAGAATGAGGCAGGACGCAATTGCAGTGCGAACCGTGCTTTATTTACAAACAGTGTAATCCCAAACGTAAATCCAACAGAGGTAATCCAGAGACAGGCGAGGGTCAGGCGATCAGCAAACAACGTACACAGGGCTAGGCAAAAGTCCACGTGTTTAGAACTGTCAGTCAAGTCCGCTTCGGAGCCGAGCAAATGCAGCGCGCATGCATGGCGCATGCGCACTGCTTCCGGAGGATCCATGACAGGCTCCCTGTGGCTTTTTAAAATGTATTTTATTTTAGTTTGTTCGTTTTTAAAATGTAATTCTAAATTTG